>JANHFL010002825.1:64709-80072 GCA_032468155.1 Oxyrhabdium leporinum | reverse complement strand
TTTTAAGGGATTTTTAGATGTAAACCGCCCCGAGTCCTTGGAATGGGGCGGTATATAAATTTAATAAAATGAAAAAAATGAAAATGAAATGAATGCAATGGTCCTTATCTTTAGCCAACGGGAAGCTGTGGCAGCCAGCTATTTAGCCTCTTCCCTGGCAAGACTGTGCTCAGATCTCCATCTGGCATGACATATCCAGTTACATTCTCTCATACACCCAGTTATATTTTCTCAATCTTCTTGCACCTCCAGATATGTCATGACAGTTCATATGATAACAGAAAGTCCTCAATTTTCAACAATTCATTTAGCAGAATTACCATGGCACTGAAACAGGTGATTTATGACAACTCCTCAAATTTATAATCATTGCCGCTCTTTTTTCTATGGTCACATGATCAAAATTTGGGCCTTGGCAATCAGCAAGGACTGTTTTTAAGGTACTTGCAACATTCTTGCATCACATGATTGCCATTTGCAACGTTCCAAGCTGGCTTCTGATGAGCAAATCAATAGGGAAAGCCAAATTTGCTTTTTTTTTTAACATTAATCTCAATCATTCCAAACTGTGTTTTTAAAAGCTGGAGAGAAATCTAATAAAAGGGGCAGGACGTGAGGAAGAACTGTAAAAGGTGATTGCTATTATAGTATTATAAGGCTGGAAGAGATCTTGGAGATCCTCTAGTCCACTCCGCTGCCCAAGGAAAGAGTCCTTATATTATCCCAGACAAATTGTCTTTTCTTGAAAACCTCCAGTAATGGAGCACCCACAACTCCAGAAGGCAAACTGTTCCTTTGATTAGCAGCAGTAGCCAACACCCCAGAAGACAAGCTCAGGATCCAGAAAGATCTTGACAGACTTGAACTAAGGGCCCTATCCAACAAAATGAAATTTAATGTGAAGAAAAACAAGATTTTACACCTGGGCAGGAAAAATCAAAAGGTACAAGTACAGATTAGGCTAAACCTGGCTCAAAAACAGTAACTTTGAGAGGGACCTTGGAATCCTATGAGTTAGAAGTGTGTGGCAGGAGCCAAAAAAGCTAATACAATCCTTGTTTGTATAAACAGAGGCATAGAATCAAAATTACGTGAAGTATTAGTACCGCTTTATCAAGCCTTAGTAAGGCCACATCTGGAATACTGCATCCAGTTTTGGCCACCAAATTACAAAAAAGATGTTGAGACTTTGGAAAAAGTGCAAAGAAGAGCAACTAAGATGATTAAAGGCCTGGAGAATAAAACACATGAAGAACGGTTGCAGGATCCAGTACTTGAGAGGCTGCCATAAAGAGGCGGGGGTCAATTTATTATCTAAAGCACCAGAGGGCAGGACAAGAAGCAATGGATGGAAACTAATCAAGAAGAGAAGCAACCTAGAATTAAGGTGAAACTTCCTAACAGTGAGAACAATTAACCAGTGGAACGACTTGCCTTCAGAAATCGTGGGTGCTTCATCACTGGAGGTTTTTAAGAAGAGACTACACAGTCACATATCTGAAATAGTATAGATTCTCCTACTTGAGCTGGGGACTGGACTAGATACCTTCAAGGTCCCTTCCAATTCTGTGATTCTGACTATGTCACTGTAGGCATTCTGATTAATTGTTCTGTGAGAAAAATCCTCCTTAGTTCCGCTGGATCTCTCTTTAATGAGTTTCCACCCATTGCTTCTTCTCCTACCCTATGGTGCTTTGGAAAATAAGGCAATCTTTTCTTCTCTGTTACAGTCCTTTGAATACTGGAAGACAGCTTTCATGTCACCCTAATCCTTTTCTTCAATAAGCTAGACATGACTATTTCCCTTAACTGTTCATCATACGGTTCAGCCTATATATTATAATATATAATATAATATAATAATATAATTATGATTATTAATTATATATTAAATTGAATTGGAGAGAGGACAGTCCGTTGTTATTTGAGAAAGGATATTCCTCTCTTATTCTTTTATCCTATTCTTTTCTTCCCCACTGTTTTGACTCCGTAATGGAATGGATATATATTCTACAAAAATACTCCTGTGTCCTCTTCATTGCCAAACCTAGGTTCTTAACCAAAAGCACCACAACTGTCATTCCTGGATATCGCACTGCAAACAGAAGTTGACATCCCACCTGCACATATAATAACCTTTGTTCCATCAGCAAAAGAACAAGGGAAGCAGAAGAGGCACAACAAATCTCACAGGCTAATTTTTGGAAGAAGGAGTATCTTCACTGCCTTCACTTATAAAGTAATAAAAGCAAGATAAACATCAAATAAATAAATGGGAGTAGATCTCAGTAATGTTTTGGGAGCATCCTCCTCAACTCAAAGTCCTGCAGAATTCTGGAAAAATTCCCATCATTCCCAGTCCACCCAGCATGAGATTATGGAACGTTTTTCTTGAAATGCCAGTTTGTCCTTCATGAAGCCAAAGAAGCTTCTTGGGTGAGAAATGAAACATCTTCAAAGAAAAACCAGACAGCCCAGTTGCCTCTTGAAAAAGCATCTTTGGGACAACTATGACCTGGATGACTGAGAATCTCCATAGACATTCGACTGACAGACTGACTGAATATAGAATAGGAATAGGAATAGGAATAGGAGTAGAGCTGGAAGGGATGTTGGAGCTAAAAGTCCTTGCCCCTATGATTATTAAATCTGAAAGAAGAATTCAATTCAAAGGATCTCTGGATTCAGGTTAAATTCTTCATTTGAGATTTTGCCCTGTATTTTGTAATGGCTCAAGATAATTATAAACAAAACTTTGTTGTGGAAAATTCAGAACAGAACACAATTCTGAGGAGAAATAATCAACCATTAATGCAAGGATAATTGAATCCAAACTTTACAAGAAAAAGAAACCCAAATAACGAGAAAGCAAAGATTTCTATAGAGGTTGAAATCTTCAACTTGAATTTCCTGTCCTACAGGGTGGGAAATCCAAGGAATCTGATTTGCTGTCAATTTGGAGGGGAACCTAAGCAGGTCTTTAATGGTACATATGGGATTCTTTCTATTGTTAGGCAAAACAACTGCAGACCTTGGGAAGTCCACTGTTAAGAAGATGGAACACTAGTGTGTTCCCAATGAACATGAAGTGTGTGTATGTGCATGCGTGTGTGTGTAAACAACTCTCTATAAAATAATTAGAACTAAACTGTAACTGGTGAAATGGAAAAAACACCAATGAAAAAGCAGAATATCAGGTAAGTAACTGTTCCCTGGAAAGTAATGGAGGTAACTGATGGAGCACATGATCTAAACACCTGCTCCTAATTTTACTTCTAACAAAATCCATGGGAGATCCTCAACACATCGCAGGATAGTTCTTTGGTGAAAAAAACCCTCATCCATTTAAGATCTTTTAGTTTGGTTACTATACAGACTTAATGACTTGCACATAAAAGGTCTTGTACAACAGCTAGCTCTTTGCTCTGCGGCCTACATGGTTCATCAGGTACTAATTAGATAGCATGCTCTGTCAACACTTCAATGCTTTTCTTCTATTAATTGATCTTTCTGCCAAATTAATGACATGGCTGTACCAGTTTTAAATTCCCCCAGCCCTTTTACCTGTGAAATACAGAGAAGGAAAAGAAAAAGGTCCCAAGTTATGTGCTCTTGTTCAATATTTCAACACAACATTAAAAACAGCATGCTAAAAGTTTAATTTGACTCATCAGCATTTGATACTAAAAAAAACTCGTGTTCTCAAAATAATTCCAAATTGTACCAAAACATAAAACTGAAAAAAATCGGAGCAATGGTTATAGTCATGACAGATAAACAAGAGGCAAGTATTTATAAAAGATTTAATGCTAATGGCTTAAAAACTAAGATGTTATCTCAAGCCTAAGAAAGTCCAAGAGTAGAAACAGAGAGTAGAAGAGAAAAAAAGAGTAGGAAAGATAGATTATATTAAGCCCTGATTAATTAAAAAGGAAATTAACCCTAAGTGTGACACAGTTCTAATTAGCAGGGCACAATCACCTATTCCAGTTGTTTAATAAGAGGAGTTTACACATATATGTGAAAATTTTACATTTAGTCTCAGGGGAAAGAATATAATTTCTTCAAGTTGCTACTTTAAAAGGGAAAAAAAGGATACATATCAAAAGAAATGCTACAAGCAGTTATTCAATGTGTATTTTAAAAGTGTTACTATATCTGCCCTTACATATATTCAACTTGCAAATATTTAAAAGTTATTTTGTTTTTATTATATTATGTTTAACTTATTTAATGCAAAAAGTTGTATAACTGTTTATAAACTTTGCAATTAAATCTTTAAGTGATATAATAAACACAAGATTACAAATAATTAAAAGATACGGTTCATCCATTTTTAAATTGTATTACGAAAAAAAGTAAAATATCAAAGATAAAGGCCTAGTAACAAATATAGCACACTACTGCCACCTAATGTATTCTGAAATATTACATTCAAAGACGTTTTTCTTCACACTATTTAAAAAATATTGATCATATGTAACTATTTTTACTTATGCTATTTTTCATTAATGTGTATATACTCCTTTTCAAACTGCAAACTAGAAAGAAAAGACCCCAAAATATATAGATCAATTAACTGTTTTAATTTGCAACTTATGTGCCCATTTATTCCAAAAATTCTTAGCACAAAATATATAGAGAGCTCCATTGGTAAAATTAGATTCAAACATTTCTTTAAACATTGCATAGATACACATCCTTTATGCTTCTTTCAATAAATTAGTTTTGCATTAAGAGATATGATAAATTCTCAATTATAAAGAAAATTTAAAAATAATAAGGAAACTACAACGCACCTTAAAGATTTGATAAAGCAACTTTGCCGAGAGGGATATTGCCTCTAGTAATCCAGTAATCTAGTGATTCTGCGGAAGCTATCTCCAGAACAAAAATTCCTTTTTCTTCCTGAGGTCCCATATTCATCCCTTTCATCTACGTTGAACATCCTAAGCTTCCTAATTTAGAATACCTTGGCTCCATGGCAAGATTTTCTACTCATGCTCTAGGCCTGCAAATATTAATTGCAATTTATATAAATTGCAAATATAAACCTATATCCTTTTTTTCTGGATTTAACTTTGTTACATATTTAAATTTAATATAATCAGACAAGTTGTATTCATTGCATCAATATACCAGTTAACTTTTAACAATGGCTTTCTAACCGTAAAATGCTAAACCAACATTTTTAAGAGCAAAAATAAAATACTACTATTAATAAATGCCAGTTTGGGCACCAGGGAGAGCAGCAGAAAAATTGTAAAGTTAAATGTGACATTGCATCATATTCTTTAAATGCTTAAATAAAAAGTAGCAGGACATCTTGGGTATTTTATCCATATATTTTAAAATGAAAATAGGATTTGAACATAAAACTTCAATTTGTATCTTCAAGATAGCTACTCATTTTAAAAACTGAACATGCTACCACATGTTCAGTCAAATATTATCAATCCACATCTTGGATTTTTTTTGAGTTGAACACATGGATATTTATGGAATAGACTGTTTAATATGATTGTTTTTAAAATAACTGGTACACTTTCTAATTCAATGTAAAAGGAAACAGAACTAAATATTTACAAGAGCAATAATGCAAATATATTCAAGAACTTAAATAAAATCCAAGCTGAACAATATTTAGCCAATTTTTAAATCCATATTTCTGAGGTGATAAAATGTTTTCTTTGAAAAAAAAATTACAAATTACTGCAATTATTCCTCATTTAAAATTTTACTTTAATTGCTAGCTCAATTCAACACTGCCACTTTCCACATTGATATTTGCTGGCTGTTCCACCCTGAAAGTTCATGCTCTTCTACACACCAATATAGTACTACAAGTAGCATCTAGCAATTTTATGAATTTTATGAATTATGAATTTACATACTTTCCCCTTAAGAAGTATCAAGAAGCAACTTTATTCTCTGTTCTCTCAATTGTGATTTGAACATCTGCTTAGAACTACAGGAGTTAATCATGAGATTAAAAAGGAATGGAAAATCTAACCTAAATCAATAGGGAAGAGTGAATATTAATTTGAGAGAAGAGGGTTTGGGGAAGAGGTACTGAAAGAATATTAATGTGTTGTATAAAGCTTCCAGCAACCTTGCCAAGTAATGCTTGCAAGTACTTTCTGCACAGCTAAAGGAATGGACGAGTTCATTATAAATAAAGATGGGAAAGTATCACATTGCAAAGTTGCATATCTATCTTTTTGTCTAAGGATCTACAGTTCACTGCCTTTTTCTGCTATATAAGAAGAGGTGAAATCTGTATCCTTATCAGGGTAACCACAGCTATCCTTCATTCACTGGGTGTTTTTTGAACTGTAAATTTAATAACAATTTATTAAATTTGTAAGTCATCCAATTCTTGATAACTGGGTAGCTAAAAAAAACCTTACTATTATAAAAATGCTCTTTTTAAATTTGCAAAAATGATAAATTTGTCATTTGCCTCAGGTGCTTTGGAGCTCTGTGTCATCCTAGGGTTGAAAACTGTTCATCTGTCCACCTTGATGATTCATAGCTAAAGAAAATGTGATCATATTGGACAGGCTACTTCATATGACAGATCTGGCAGGTTTAGTTTGTTTCATATATTTCAGCTGAAATGTTAATGATGAGTTTATTTATTAAATTTATAAGGCCCTTGGACTCCACAACTCTGGGTGATATAAAATAAAAACATTACAATAAAAAGGTAAAAAAAACCCTGCGGGCATCCAGAATAAAACCATCCAATCTAAAAACAATGCAATGAACAGGAACAGCCAGTATATCCTAAAGCATAGGAAAAAACCAAGTGTTCAAAGTTCTCTTAAATACATTTGGGGAGGGGATGTCAGATGGATCTCAGGTCGAATATTATAGTGCTTCCCTAGGTCCCATCAAATGACACTGCTTAATGGAGGAGAAGGAGCATGCCAACTGTATGTGATAATACCTAGAAGGCAAACTATTGAAGAGACAGTCCCTTAGATAAATAGGTTCTATGCCATGAAGGGCTTTGTAGAGGATAACCAACATCTTGAATCACAACTGGAAGTCTACTGGTAACCATTGTACATGACATGCCTATAATTGCCCACTGCATTATGGAGCAATTGCTGCTTCTGGATATCATCCTCATACTAATGATACTTGACCTCAAACTAACAGTTAACCGCACCTAGTACTCTCATGGAATTGTTAAACAGAAGAGGGTAAGTGTATTCAGCCCTAAGGTACCCTACACATTAGGAGCTTCAGGGTTGATCTCCCTTTGCTCTCAGCACCAACTGGGCTCAAGCTTAGAGAAAGAGGTATATCCCTCTTCTAATTCCCACAAGCAGCCAAAAGGATACCATGAGTAATGCTACTGAAAGCTGCTGGGATCAACCTATCCCAGTTTTGCAAGAAGTCATTAACAAATAGGATCACTTCTGCCTTAGTGTTGGCCTGAAACTTGAATGAATGGTATCTATTCTTTTAGGTTGGTCTGAAGATGCAACAGCCAACTAGCTTTTCAACAACCTCCCCTAAAAGGTTGAAAATTGTCTAGTACAGTTGTGTCCACTGAAGTGCTCTTGAGGAGTGAAGCCATCACTGCCTCCTTCAAAGCTGCAAGACTACCATTTATTAATAAATAACATGGTTCTAATGAACAGGTCATTGAGTTAGCATTCCCAAGGATTTTGTCAATCTTATCAGACAGGCTCACACTGATTCCAGTTAATCACACAATACTTTGCTACTAACACCTTGAGAGGATTTTTCCATTTTTCTCCAACTAACTTGAAGCATATCTGAGAGACTTTATTTGCCAGATATCTAGAATATTTCTAACAGCAGCCCAGAAAATGGTCCTGTACTTTGCCATGATCCCTACCAGAAATTCAGTTTGACATTGTTGTTCAAATGCCAGGTCAGGTTTGGGAAGATCTGATTTCAGATTAAATGAAACCCATAAAACTACCAGAAGAATCTTAGATTAGTCAGTAAATTCATTCACATACTGCATTAAATTATCATGTGGCTTGTTCAATAGTGGATTAACACGTTATATAATCCTATCCAATTGTGGTTTGTTCAATAAATCAAAATTCCATAAAACAATGGCTTCACTCGATACTGTATGTGAAATCAACTTCTATCTCTCGTCATACCAGTTATAAGAACGCAACTTGAATTCTATAGAAAAAGGCATTATATAATGACTACTATAATTTTTCAGCCCTCTCCTGACACATGGAGTAAGTAAGGAAGTAGATAAATCTTTTTTCTTCACTAAAGCAGCATGCTGTTAGATTTTTTTAAAAAAGAAAACCTATGTTTAATCTGTAATGTATGAGTGTGTAACATTGTTTTTTAATGTTATACGATAGAAACAAAATGAGGTTATAGTAACATTTTATCAAGAACAGCGGATTTATATCAGGGATGGGAACCTGTTGCCCTTGAAATGTTGCTGAAATATAATACTCAGCAGTTTCAACTAGCATAACTAATAACATAGGATGTTGAGAATTACAGTTCAACAACAGTGGGAGGGCTCCAAGTTTCTAACTCCTGGTTTAGCTCTGATTTCTTGACACACGAACAAAGGGACTTCAAGCTGCCTGTTCAAAGCTATTAATTTAAACCCATTACCTCTAACATTTACATATCATTTTTATTTTTACTAATATCATCATATTTTATTATCTTTTTGGGAAGGTAACAGAAGATGTAAGATTGGAGCAACTGTAGAACTAAGTATTCCATTCCAACTTGATTTTGAAAAGATCAAATTAATGAAAAATCATCCCACAATTTTCTGTTAAGCGAGTGGCTGCCACCAGTTAAGCATTCGTTTACCCAAGAGTAACTGTCACTTATTTCTATGTTATAGTGACCACAAAACTATCACCTCTTGGATCTGGCCCAAGGGAGAACTACTGCAAGAAAATATTCTCATGATAATTAGGCAAGAATTATATTTTGATGTTATCTTTTAATTCAGAAATGGATGTTCTTATATTGTTTCTTTTTTTGAATTTGCATTTTATCATTGTGAATAAAATAAAAAACTTATTGGGGAAAAAAAAGAAATGGATGGCCACAAGCAGTGTAAATGGTAAGGAATGGAAAACTATAGTCATATAAATTTAAGTTTATACTAAGCTATTAAAAAGAACACTGATCCATACACTACTGATTAAAAAGTCCACAGAAGAAATTTCTTTTGTAGCAATATGGGAGAATGAGGGAAAAAATGAAAATGAATAATTTCAGAAATAAGCAGCTCTCAACCATAATGCTCGTGTCATCCATTCCCCTCTTCCCCCTATATATTAGACTGAAATTTGTGAGAGCATTAAAAATGATTTCTATGAAATATTTCCCTTTTTATAGTGTCTAAAACACTTATAAAAATAAGTTTTTTTTTTCATTCCAATGAACATTTTTACATCTAAATTACATCTACATTACAGGATGTAATTCCTCATGCAAAGTATTCAAATCCCAAATGCATCTATGACAGTAAGCATGGTGTATACTTCATTTTTCCCTAAGGAAGCTGATTTTCTACCCCCCATGTAAGTGGCCTTGTCTTTTCCACAAATATTAGATTTGTATTCCTATGGAATTATATGGAATGTGAAAATGAAAAAAATATATACAGGAAATATACAGAAGTATTAGTTGATTCAATCTATTCAAAACCAAAAAATAAGTGCTTCTGAATTATACCAAGAGATAAATATACCATCACCTACTAATAAGTATATTAATATATATTATATACAGTGTACATTAAAAATAATTGTGTGTATGTGTATTGCTATAGATTAAGTAACATGGCTGAAGATTTCCAGTTTATTGGTTCAAATTATTTCTTAGCAACAGCTGTTTGCCAAGAGATACTTGCAATCCATCACACAACAAGCACTGTATTTAGATGTAATTTTGAATACTATGGACAGATTAAAAAATTAAATGTGCTAAAGATACTTTGTGATAGGTGCTCCAAATCAATGCACCATTTAGAATACTCTAGCAGATATATTATGCAAGCCTACTGAACAAGCATGTATCTCCTTTTCCCCCAAAGTTTCTCCTTACCTGTTCCTCTGATCTACTTCTTACAAATAATCATAAACCCAGTCATAGGTAAGCACTAATTATTTAAACTGCATAACCTGAGGAATCACAGCTGAAGAATATGAATATTAGACTCTATTAAACTTATAAGAGACGTTCCATGGTATTAACTAGTAGAAGCATTTACAGACTTAAATTTAGATCAACCAGCTGTGATAAGATACTTGGACATGTGATTTTACCACCCTAAACTCTGCCTGTCTATTACTTTCAAATAGACAGGCTATCAACTTGAACAACAATCCGGCTGTCAGATAGATCCCTGGTTTTAGGAAGACTCAAGTACTCTGACTTTGTAATTTCAGAACTGGCCATTACAGCAATTTAAATTTTAACAGCCACTTGCTTAGAAAAAGATGGGAATTATCAAGAAAGAAAAAACTAAATAGATACAATTGTAACTTCAAACATAGCTTAATATCTAAATCATGTTGCCTCCTCAGTATCTATTCTTAAATATTCATGCATGTACCTGTAAGTTCAATTAACATATACGTACAAGGCAGGCTCAAGCCTCCAATTAATAGGAAACTCAATGGGTAACTTTGAGCCATTAATTCTGTCGTACTCCTGCCTATTTCACAGAATTATTGCTATGAGGTGAGAATGAGGAGAAGATACCTATGTACTCTTCACTGAAGTCTCAAAAGAAAAGCTAGGATATAAAAGCAAATAATAAATTTTATATATAAAAATGCCATGATCTCTTAAAAACTTCATATATTGGTAAATAGGAGAAATAAAATGTTACCGTATGGAATTCCCTATTTCTAGGCCTAAATAGGATAACCTATTTTTTACTTTCTCCTCGGCTATTTTGTTTTTAGACACTGTAGACACTGAATATGGTCCATTCTTGCTGGGTTGTTATTTTTGTTAATTCGAAAGAGACTGTCCTTTTAAATTTGTAAAAAAACTTTGAAAATTCGTATTTTACAAACTATTTCCAAATGTACCTTATTTTTTTCAATATTTCTATTCTGTTGACAACTACAAGTGATTTTTGGTATCAAATTTAAATGCATTATAATTGTTTTTGATACTTCCTTTAAAATAAACGTGTTCAGCATATGCCTTGTTCAGAAAATGTTGAAAATTGTTAACTGCTAGGAGGAACAGCATGTTTTCCTCATATTATGTTAGCAAGTAATTTAATTTCAAGCATTCTGAGCTAAACTTTATGTTCAGCTGGACTTTAGGAAAGCTATCAAGTCTGTAGAGGCTTTTATTTTATGATGGCATTGTAGCTATCTAACAATTGGGGCTGGGCAGAAAAAGATAAATACTTTTGAAGTATTTATTTTGAAGTATTGAAGAAATAGAATAGTTTCATAAATTTAGTGGTAATTCTAATATTTAATGCCCATAAGCAATTTAAGATGGAAATACTATTATAGCAATGAATCATTATAAAGTTGTATCTTCAGATATGACAGAACCATGCAAACCTGTGGTGAAATGTAACTTCACTCCCATAACATTAGTCTGTCCAACTTTACAGCAACATATAAATCAATCTATGATATGATATGGTGGTATACTTTATACTGAATAAATACAAAAACTCACATTACATTGATATAGGTTCTACAAATAGATGGCATACTTAAGAAAACTTTATGACTTGTTTTTTAATCATATTATTGTTGTTGAACAATATACTTTTAGGCATGGGAGGGATTCATTTGCTTTTCAGTCAGTGTCTTATGCTTAATTTATCCAGTGATGCCAATCTAGTACTAGTGACATTATAATTGCTTCCATGGTAGCAAATTGTAAAGTCACAAACACTGATTGATTCATTTCATGCTGCCACAATTCAGAAAGGAAGGTCAGGCATTTTCTTTAATTAAGACAAAGAATTATTTATAAGTCTGAACATAGTTCTTTCATCTAATTTTCATTTCACATGATTAAAAAAACCCAGCAATTAATTTCTTGTACATTTTTAGAGTGTAGAGAAAGTTATAGAATATCATTGTTTTCCTGGGGGTTGGAGGGAGAAATAATATTCAGTTTCAATTAGCAAGATAGATATGTGTACAATATAACCAATATCTGCTATATCTGTTCTGTTTATATACTAGTTATCAATCAAGTATTTGTAAATGAATTACTTTGCCTTTCAAAGACATAAACTTTACTTACCAACAATATTAGCCTTTGATATTTCCTTTTCAATTCTTTTAAACTATCAGAGGGTTCTGCACCCAAGATGCTATACCAGTCCTTTTTTGGTATGTCTTCAAAAGCCATTGCATGACTAGGTATTTCCAGTTATCTGTTTAATTATTAGAACAAAGTAAGGAAAACGTTAATTTAAAATGACAAAAAAACTAATGTTTCAAAGCATGACTCAAAAAATTAAGCAAGGTATTTCTGACATCTTTAAATGAACAGAGGGGTCAAATTACTACAAAGGGAGGGATTAATTTTTCCCTAACAGATATATTCTTCTATATATATTCTGAAAATCAAGAAGCTCCAGTTTTTCCTATAAGGATATGTTGAAATTGTAATTGCTATCTTGTGAACAATGTCAAACTATATGGAGAATGCTTATAACTGAAATTAGGGAGAGGAATAGTAAGAACAGTATTACAAACACACTAAGGTTAAAGTAACAGAAAACATGCCCATTAAATTGACATAATGTGCAGGCCAAAATGAATAAATAAAATTAATACCAGATTTCACAAAAGCTAAACAATTATTTTATAACCATGACTTTAAGCCAGCAAAAGCTAAAAATTAATGCTGAAATATTTTGAATGAAATAAAAGGAGATTTTAGAAAACATTTTTCCTAAGTATTTTTGCCATGATTCAATAAAATTATGTAATTGATTTATTATGCTCAAAGGAGATTTTTGTTTGATTTTTTGCTACAATAACCCTGAATAGGATTTTTAAAAGGGAAGGTACTTCAAAACTGATAGACACTTTCAAGTAGACTAGCATTAGTGTCTAAAGCCAGAGCTTTGGATTCCAGCTATTGAAAAATTTTCTTTGAATAAACACTCAAGATGGTGTATATTACAAAGTATTAATCCCACTGATTTGCCCCGTAGAAAGCATAAAAAGGACTGCAGCTTTGTTTAGTACGTTTTGTATGCCACCTTTAGACATAAACTCTCATAAAACTATTTTTAAGATTAAAAATGGAGAGAAAAATGTCAACATGCAAAAGTGCTGACTTTTAATCAACCATACTGGGGGGAAAGACAATCCCAAGGACTTGAAGTAGTAAAATATATAATACAATTCATGTCAGGCAGTGGCTAACAGCTCATTACATTAATGAACTGGCAAAGAAAGAAAAAAGGCTTTGAATGTGAAGCAATCATGACAGCATCTCATTAGCCACTGGGGCCAGGGAGACAATTACACAAGGAACTGAACTCTTGAAGAACAAATATCCATAACTCTAACGCAATGACGTTATTCATGGAAGCCACTTCCTCCACTTGACAGTGCTTATCCAAAGTGCTAAAAAAGCCCACTTTCACAAAGTCCACTTAGGGATAAGAAAAGAGTTTGAAAAGTCCTTGGTAAGGAATTAGAATCACATAAGGCTTAAGACTAATGTGGGGACCCGGTGGCTCAGTGACTAAGATGCTGAGAAGGTCTGCAGTTCAGCAGTTCAAATCCCTAGCGCCACGTAACGGAGTGAGCTCCCATTACTTGTCCCAGCTTCTACCAACCTAGCAGTTCAAAAGTATGTAAAAAATGCAAGTAGAAAAATAGGGACCACTTTGGTGGGAAGGTAACAGCGCTCCATGCGCCTTTGCCATTTAGTCATGCTGGCCACATGACCACGGAGACGTCTTCGGACAGTGCTGGCTCTTCAGCTTAGAAATGGAGGTAAGCCCCTAGAGCGGGAAATGACTAGCACGCACATGTGGGGGGAACCTTTACCTTTAAGGCTTAAGAAATTGCCATTATCTCCACTAAAAACACACAGAGTTCAACCAGAACACCATCTTGTGGGACCCAAATTAACCACTGAACTTTCAGCTCCATCCAAACCATGAATTTCAACTATTTTTGTCACATCTTTTCCATAGATAAACTTTATCTATGACTACTTCCCACTAAAACACACTAATAGAGAAGAATTGGAACTTTGTCATCTTATATTTCAGAATTAGTAATGGCTGCATTCAATAAACAGTTACAGCAAAAGAATACAGTTGTCCTCACTAACTGCAATTGGGACCAGCAACTTCATTGCTAAGTGGTGAGATTGTAGAGTGAAACATCATGTGCCCATCTATGCTGTCAGTTCCTGCTGCAGTTAAGCAAATCATCCACAGTCGTTAAGCATATTACATGATCGCGAGTTGTGTCTTCCCCATTTTGCTTGTCAGAAAACATCTCTGAAAGTTGAAAATGGTGATCATGAGATCACAAGATCCTGCAGCCATCATAAATGTACCAGTACTCTGGTTGCTAATCACCTAAGTCATAATCACATGACAATGGCAACACTGTGAGTATCACAGGTTTTTCAGGGCCATTGTGTATAGTTGCTGAATGAGCAGTCAGTAAACAAAGACTACCTGTATATACTTAGCAATTCAACCTTGGAAACCAGAGAGTACATTCATACATTCTAAGTATTATTTTACTTCATGCAGAGAAATTGGACTGTGGCAATCTGGAGTCCAGAAAGAAAGGTTGGTTTTGTGATCCCTAGTTCTATAGAACCTGGATCTGACAGTGATATGTGCCAAAACTGAGATCTGGTGTACATATACATTAGAAATGTTCTGAAATTTGAAATAGCTAATGTTGAATTTTTCTCAGCTCTCCCAGATAACCCAAACAGGAAACACAATCACATGAGCTTATTCTACTTTATTATAAGGCTACATTAACAGAACCCTGCAAGTCTGAAAATACAAATCTCCCATTGTCACTTTGACACAACAGTCCAGTATGTTAGGCAGATCTTTTTAAAGTTTTTTTTTCCTTTGCTGGTTAAGCAATTGCCTCTCCATTTTTATTTGTTTCCTTTTTTTTCTTTGTCAAGTCTTTTTTAAAGGATACATCCATATTATTACATGGACAGTGTGGCATCTGAGTTTCAATCATATTAATACAAAAATGATATTATACAAAAAGAAATTACTACATTAATCAAGCTTATATGATTCTAATGTTGTTATACATATATCGGTACATAGTCCTTCATTTTTCAGTTGTTCAATATTTGCTACACCCTTCTATA
>JANHFL010002825.1:49236-62816 GCA_032468155.1 Oxyrhabdium leporinum | reverse complement strand
GCTTATAAGCTGTAAACCGCCCCGAGTCTTCGGAATGGGGCGGTATATAAATGTAAAAATAAAATAAAATAAAAATACGCAGAGAGCCATGATGCAACTACACTAACAGTAAGGTATAGTTCAAATTTTCAGATTCTGAAATGGGACACCTTTCAGCAGTTCCTTAAAGCAAACACTTATTTTCTAGGCATTGGGTAACGAAGTATTATGAGACCAAAAAATGTAGTTTCTTTAAGAGAGTGTCAATAACTACATGGAACATTTTTGCATGCTCCAAAATCATCACTTTTCCTTTTTAAAACTGGTTTGGTACTAGAACCAATAATAGTGGGCATCATGAAAATCTAATGGCATGGAGATGTGTATGGGTATCTCTATAAGTATGCTTTGTAAAAAGGATTTAATGGAAGCAGTAATATTCTGTACACTAAAGAAGACACAGTAGCTACATTCTCAGACATATGATCATAATTGTTGCTGTTTAGAACTCATAACTTATAACTTAGTGAAATGTACAATTCCAGCGAATCATAGCAAAGAAGAAAGCATAGTAAATTATTATCTCCATTATTTATTAAATGGGTAGGAGCTTTTGCTTTACTCTAAATTCTATGAAACTTTGGCAAGAAAATCAAACTTGCACGCATTTTTCTGATCTTCTGATTTCAACACATGGACTTTGGGGGGAAAAAATAAAATCTGCAGCAAAATGCAACATTTTATTGTACAGCCCCCAGGGTCTCTCTTTGAAGGAGATGAGTGGTTCAGAAATGTGATTGATTGATTGACAGATATAGACAGATCCATCCATCCTTGTGAAACATTAACAGCTATAAACAACTGTTATAGATATAAAATGCAGACTAAGGAAAAATTTCATTCTTATACTGTACTAGAACTTGAGACGTGTAATGAAATGTGTTATCAACGACTACTAGTATGGGTATTACAGAATGGACAGATGCAATTATATCTATTCGCTGTACTTTTAGATTCCCTAAAAGTACTTGATAGCTGTCTTCTGTAATCAGGACAATGCTAGATTAGATTTTGTGTTACATTTTTGTTTTCCCCAGCACCATAAAAAAATTCTTTAGCCAAATATTTTTTTCTTAAACTAATATGAATTGTGTATATCCCATGTGCATACCTACATCACAGGCAGTCAGCTACTTTCTGTTAAGCAGAGAGGCCAAGGCCACATATCATAATAGGAAATTAACTTGCAGAGGAATTTTTTAAGAATGGGATAGAAAAATATCTAAACAGATTCTGAGATTCACACTTAAGACAAGGGGAAAACACAGATACTTTTGGCTGTGGTTCCTAATTCAAGAGTTTTCAAAGATTTACTCAGGAATAGATCATCCCTCACTTTACAACATTCATTAAGCATGTCAGGATTTTGGGATGGAAGAAATACGTTTGAATGATGTGTAAGTTTGCAAGTGAAATACAAAAAAAAGCATTGTAGTGGTTTATAAAAGAAAAGAGTGCAGGAAAAAGTTATACAAAAAGAATACCTGGAAATGTAGACTTATTAATATCGTAAGAAACAATCTTATTTCAATTTATGTAGCTACCCATGTCACATTTGCGAAACTACTTTTTAGCTTCAGGGTTTTAGATTTTGACTCTGATTTTTAGACGCTGGGGCTAGTTTGTTCTGCTAGGGCATGGCATCTTTAATATTAAATAAAATACCCACCACAGAGATGGTTTACAAAGTACAACGTCAGGATGTGTGTACGATACAAGCTGCGATACAAGTCTAAACAGGCCTCATTAATATATGTGCATATTTTTTGAGTCAGGCAGGTCTATGGCAAAACGCTCCGACGTATTGATTATGAGAAATGATTTAGTCGGCGGAGGCGAGGAGGGACTGGAAGTAATGTTTTTATTGAGATAACGATGAGAGGCTTTTGCAAATTTTGACGAACAGGTACGCCGAATACTTGAAACTCTGGGAAGTAGCTATTGAAGGCGAAATCCAGGATTCTGCATTATGGTATAGAAATGCATACTATATTTTCTGCCCGGGTACTATATTTTCTGCCGCTTCCTCACAAGGAAAGGAACAAGAAGTAAAGGAGAATTAGGCCCTTTCTGGAGATACAAGTCAATCTCTATCGTAGTTTAAAACGCCAAACGTGGCCACCATACCTCTTCTTCCGGGGGACCAAACGTCCGGTCTGGCTTTCACCGTACTCTCGTTCTCTATGGCCTGGATCGGGGTAAAAAAAGAAAAAGAAATCCTGAAACGGTCCCCCCTTTTTTTTGGGCTCCGGCAGCAAAAAAAAGGCCGGCATCAAGCAGAAAGGACGAGGCGGTACTTCCCGGCAGCGCTCTCTCGCAAGGAGGTCCTGCCCCCGCACCCGCCTGATTGGCGCAGGAAGGAGGAGAGGCGTGGCCAGCAAGGATTGCCTACTACGATAAGCCTGACGCGGGGAAAGGAATATTTTAGGGGCGAGGAGCGGAGAAGGACGTGGGCGTGTTCATAGGCGCGGGGAAGGGGGTGTGGGTGTATTTGTTTTTACCACTACTAAGGCGGATTTTTAATGAGATTGGTGATTTTATATTGCAAACTCTTGACTGCTGTGAACCACTGATTTAAACATCGCAAAGAACGATGTGTTAAGAGACTTGGGATTTTATATGACCCTCAGGTAGAGCTGCAACCTGCCAGTTCATGCTTCCAGTCCTAATTAAAGAGGCTGGGATTTGAGAGATGATATTGCCAAATCTTGTTTTGTTTGCAGAGATGTCAAGAAACCAGTACAACTTTTCCAACTGACAAATTTTAAGGCTTTATCTTTGTTCAACTGGCATCAAAAGAGTTCAAGCAATCTTGGAAAGTTTCAACAATTTTTATTGTTAAGCGATTGTTAATTGATAATGTGCTTGTAATTTGTTTCACATGTAACCTGTATTTGCACCATCAATCTATCTTCCTCTCTTCTTCCCCATCTCACCCCAGTTTAAATCCTACATCAGTCTAGCCATTCTAAAAATCTGATGAAGTGAGCTGTGGCTCAGGAAAGTCAATGTCTTTTAATAAAATTTTATTAGTGAAAAAATGTGGTACCAGACTCCTGATTTTCTGTCACAGTAGAATAACGTTCTCCTTTTACAGTGTCTTGCAGCGATGTGTGACAGTGGTCCTGTAACACTGGTTTAACTTGCACTGCATTTACACAGTGAACCTTGTAGTTATACTATCATATGCTCATTTGTGTGGCAGAGAAGTGAGTAAATACTGCAAGAGCTGCTAAAGGTAGCAGAGTTATGATTTTATATACCAAGCACGTTTTTAAATGATGGAGCCTTATTTTATACCAATAAAGAAGAATATATGTAGCCAAGTCACTTATTTTATGTCATAATCTGATTTCATTCACAGAAATCAGTGATCATCAACACTGGTTTACATAGTAAGGATGTAGTGAATCTTTATTTAGAAGTGGAAGATAATTTTATTTTACCACTCAGTGATGCCAAGCATATGTTTGCTGCAAGATCAGTGCCTATGCTATTAAACCTCTATTATGTCCACTTTCCCTTAAGCTGCCAGAAGCTTAGGGGGAACAGAGGTAACATATTATGCCATTACCCCAAATAGGGAATTTTATTTGTTCTCAAAAAGGTTGTTGCATTCTTGAGAATTCTTGAAAGATCCTAGAGTAAAGTGTAATTTAGAAACCATTACACAACAATTTCATACATGACATTCTTACAGTTCTCTGTGCGCATCTCTACACATTTAACATTCTTAAGGATCTGGCATGCCATAATTATCAATGGTCTATAAGTGACAAATTTCTTATAGTTATTCAGGCCCAATTAGCTCTAGAGGGAGTTACCCAAAAAGCTATTACTGATTATATTAGCAGTTTTACTAAAGTAAGGAACATAAATATATTTGGCATGTCATATTTTGTACAGGATAATATACCTTACTAAAGAGACTTCTTTTTGAAAGTTAATGTGGGAACATATTTCATACAAGCAAGGGAAACTATATAGAGAACCCAAGGAACACTGCTTTTCTTCATCCACCTTGGAAAACAAAAGTAGTTTTGCAGCAAGTATCGACAGAAATGAGAATGAGAGGAATACTGAAATGATTGCAAAAACATGTATTTTCTCCAACTTCTAGTAACATTGATTTCTACCAGATACTCCATAAGCAACAAAACAAATGAAGAAAAATATCCTAGTACCTGAGAAGAGGCATTTTATGATGTAACAACATAACCAGATGTCACAAAAAGCCTTTAGGAGGAGGCTACCATAAATGGACTGGAGCAGCAACTGATTATAAATAACTTTTATAATCCACCAAACTGGATTATAGTGCAGCTTTTCAGATGATGGTGTCAAAGAGGGGGGAAAAAGTGCTAAGCAGACACAGTGTTTTAAATCATTTCTCGCTGTACTGTTGCTAGGATCATTCCAGCTACGGTTGCTGTTTGCTACCAGGCCCCAAAGACCAACTGCACTCACAGGAAAGCAAGTCCAGCTAGAGAGCGAGAGAGCGAGAGAGAGAGAGAGAGACGCTGTCACCATAGCAACCAAAAACCATTCAGAACAGGCATGCCGCTGCAACCGATAGTAAGTGATTGTTTTATTTCTTCATGTTATTCAAGTTTTCATCTATGTCAAATAAGACTTTCATTAACTGCAAGAGCTTGAAATTCCCAGTAGCTTTTCTCAAGATACTGCCAAGAAAGTCTCTCTTACCTTATTCTGCTCATGGATTCAGTCTTTTCTAGGGACAATTGAAGTCCCAACCCAAAAATATGTAGTATCCTGCTTTTCTCAGATATTCAGGATTTTCACCATATCTGATCTTAGTTTTGCTAAAATTTGGGCAGCTATACAGGAGGAGAAGACACACAAAATCATATTTTGCCCTGTAAATAGTGAACAGAGGAGGGCTTATTCCAGGCCTTTATTTGGGTAGTGTGTCTGAATAAGTGTACAACCAGGATGTAATCTTGGTATGATTAGTACTGTCCACCTATCTGATATTTTAAACTCTTATCTATGCAATCTTATTTATTTCAGTAGTCTGTTGTTCTGAAGTTGAAAATACAGCAATTGTTTTGAAGCCTTTGCAAAGGGTGAGGGCTGAACATATTTTCTTCTAGGTATTCTAACTGTATTTTAGAGGATGTTTTCTATATTTTAGAGCAATTTAATGGCCTCCAAAATTTGAGCTTTAGTTTTCTATTTTTCAAAATGAAAAAGTGGTTGATGGGGAAAAGCTTGTTCTGGACCATTGGGCTGATTTGTTACTAACGAAGTGCTTCACTCTGCTATGTAGGAGTACACTTGGCTAACACATTAAAAACTGAAATCGATGTTTCTATTGCGGTGCGTTTATGTGTCTGAAAAGTGAAAAATGTGAGATATAATTTGAAAGGAAAATACTAGTCTCCGTAACATTAAAAAGAAATGTGCCAAATAATCACTTGTTGTGGTACAAACAAAGCTGATAATGTTTCTTTATTTTCAGAAGTAGACAATTCTTGTTAGATAAATATTTTGAAAAGGATTTCATTGGGTGCAAGGATATTTCCATTTAATATATTTACACAGCTAGTGTCACTTCATCTGTCAGGTCTCTTCAGGAGTTGAACTGAGCTGATTTATTACCTGCTCATATCTTGTTCAAGAGGTGCTGTTTTGAAGCTGACTTTCATCTGGATCCATTGGAACTCTGGAGAACTTGAGGAGAGACAGTTTTCCCATTGATGGAAAGGTCTCTCCTGAGACTTGAGGACCTGATAGGGCCTAAAAGAGGGATTATGTCTTAATGGTTTTGCAGCCCTCTCCCAGCAGTCCAGGCAAAGCAAGCTGGGGTGATATGTCTTTAAGAAACATAATTAATTTTGAGGGGAAAGGTAATAATTTAAGTAACTAGTAGACTAGGAAAGCTTGTCAAATATGTTAAATGGCAATAAAATATGCATGGTCCTTCAGCAATGGCCCCTTTTGTAGTGGGAAGAAATATCCACCTGGTTCAGTTCCAAGCCAGGAGAAAGGCACTGGAAACAAAATGGAAGTTGGAGGCTAAAAGAAAGAGGGTCCATTTATTGATGAACAGAACCACATGTTTGTGGTTCTGGTGTAGCTGACCACATGGAGTTGAAAGTGGGGGGTTTTTATGCCTTCTCTTGGGCTCTGCACTTGAGCTTCCTGTTCCTGTGCAAGAACATGTATTCTATTGGCTGTTGTCAGACTCCCATGGGGCCATGTAGGGGTTATGTAGGGATCATAGCTGGCTTTATAGGCAAAGTACAAATCCTACATGTTTGTCTGAGCTAAGTTTGGTTGAAGTTTCTGAGGGTGATGCAACTGAGATAAAGCAATGAAGGGGCTTGTGTTCTGAAAGGGTGTTGGGTAATTCCTATTATGGCTTAATGGCTTTGCCCTGGTTTGGATCTTGAGTGAGGGCTAATCCTATCACTCTGCCTTTGTTGGATCTTGGGTGAGGGTATTTGCATATGAATAGAGCTATCTATCTCTTTATCTCTTAAGTGCTAACATCTGCTGTGGGCTATTAAGGAAGGTGTGGGCTGCTTTCTCCCTCTAAAAAAGCTTCTCATCCAGGGAAATATAATATTCTGCCTTTTTAACATTTCTCAAAATATTTCATTCTTCTAGGCTGGGGGTGGCTTCCCACACTATCCAATGCAATTTGGTACCATAAAATAATTGACCATGCACAATCACCCAAATCACAATCACCCAAATCTTTGGAGCTATAGAGGCTACCTGGTACACAAAGCATTGGTTTTTTTTAGATACCTTAGACATGTTTTCCTCAAATCACAATTTTCTGAATTTATCCAACACATGAAGCCAAAATTAAGCAAATGTCAGCACTGAATGATTCATAAATACTTCGCCATTGACTTATATTGCCACAGTGTAGCTTATGCATCAAGTGTTGTTTAATGTGGGATAATATGGAAGACAAACAGCTATTATGCAATACATGTGCTTCTTTTCTCTTTATGTTCTGTGGATCACAACAGAGGCAAATAATATTCAGCAGCACAGAATAAAAAAAACTGTACAATTGAAGTAGATTTCATATCTCATAGGTTTGATTGTTACTATTAGAATGGCTATAATCCTTAGTGCTAATCAAAATAAGCATTAGATTTGAAATAGATTCTTATTTTCATTCCTGTTGACAGAAAGTGCGAATAGGTGCATTTTTATACTTATGTAATTGGAAACTGCTGAGTCTGGGTTTGCTATCTGAATCTATTGAAAGCAGACTCAACAATTGTTCCAGTCGTTCTCTTAAAACACTCAAAATTAATAATGCAAAGAAGATATTAATCAGGGATTGTATCACACTGATTTACATAAATTAATTTAATGGCAGTACTTGTGGCATAATATGGTGCACTCTATCAGGGCCTGAGAAAAGCAACAGACTTTTAAAAACTTGAGAGATTATCTCTCCAAATGTACATCAAGGTCAACCACTGTACAGCACAAATTACTATAGAAGTCTCAATCAATGGAACTCGCAGTTTTATCAGTGACATTGAGCAAGAAAAAGATAGAGTAAAATAACCCATACATCCTTTTTGCTTGATGTTCTTTCCATTATTCTTGGTAACCTTTTTAAGGGTTCCTTCCACCGTTTCTTTCCAAGCAGAGCTATTAGTAATCACTTTGTTTAAAAAACAAATCAGAAAAAAAACCCTAATGACTTTTCTTTTGTGTATATAAATGTTGAGCCGAGTGGTTTTTTTTTTAATCTACTCAGACTAGTTTGATTTCCAAGAATATTTAATCAACATGCTAAGTAATATGTTAAAGCCCCTACTCGCGTTCACAGTATCTCAGAAATACAAGACAAGAATGACCAGCAGAAGGTGGATGAATATAATTACAGAATTCATTGGTGCACTGTTGGAACACTTGAAGAATAATATATAGAGAACAAATATAATCAATTCCATGTGGTTGGTAAGAGTCAACACAAACTTGATGCCACATAAATTCTGTTAATCATCAATGGTCCCCCTTCATTTTTTCCTTCTTCCATCAGATAAAAGTAGTTTCTAGAGCAGGGTTCCCCAACCCTTGGGTTGCAGGCTACTACTGGGCCATGACCATATTCGGAACTGGGCTGCAGAAGAGGCAAGTTGCATGTGCACTGGCCTGCTGCTTGTGTGAGTGGAGCTGCGAAGCATGCGTGCTCACTGGCCTGTCTCTCATGTGGTCCAGCTTCCCTCTCCTCACTTCAGCCGGCCCTCCAGGTTGCAAAGGTTGGGGGCCACTGTTCTAGAGAGAGAAAAACTCAGATTCCATGACTGCCCCACCATTTCTAAAATATTTTTGTACGCATAAATGAAAGAAATGCAAATTTATTTTGTCTTCTAATGACCCCATGGTCCCTTACATCAGGGTGAGGTTGGGGCAACTGAATGGAGATGAGTGTTTACTGGCCGGATGCCCTTCCTGTCGCCAATGCAGAGTTCACAGCAGATAATTACTCATTGTGCCCAGAGAGAAATATCTGCCGGTACCTAGGATCAAACTCACAGACTCCTGATTGTGAAGTGAGAGCTCCACCTCTAGGTCTGTGCACCACTAATGAAAGAAATATACATATGACACTCAAATTGATATATTTAAAGCATCAGACTATGACATTCCTCTTTTTTCAAATAGTTTAGGCTTATACTGGAATAGTAGTCTTTGAATGGCTATATTCTTCCTATGCTATCATCAGGATCTTTTATTAGTTTCAGTGTTGTAAGTTCTACTTGGTTAGTGATTCAGAGCAATTCACTGGAGAACGAACAGTAATAAGAACTATTATTCTCTGTAGTATCAGACTGGATTAACCCAATTTTGAATTATTATTTTTTTAACCAGCTTCTCCCACCACACCAATTTGATCCGGTGCTATGTTTCTGGAGAATTATCATGCTAATGGGTAGACACCCCAGCCCCTTTATAAAATTTATTTCCATATGAAAGAACAACATATAATCAATACTAGGATTTAGATGTTTATAAGAATCTTTTCAAATCTGATATGAGCAGGGGTGTCAAAGTCAAGGCCCGGGGGGGGCGAATCTGGCCCATGGGGTGCTTAGATCTGCCCCCCCCAGGGCCAGCCTGGAAATTGCAAAGGACCAGCCCATGGTCCTCTGCTAGTGAAAACAGGCTGTGGGGGGAGGGAGACACTGGTGGCCCCTGCATGGCCCATTTTCAGCCTGGACAGCCTCCTGCAGCACCCTGCCAGCCAAATGGGCCAAGGGGATGCTGCCTGAAGCCCACCCCCCATGCCCTGTTTTGGCTGGCAGGGTGCTGCAGAGGGCATCCACCCCATCTCCTCCCCCCAGGCCGGTCCGCGGAGGACAACTTCAATGCTGATCTGGCCATCCAAGAAATCCAGTGACACCCCCGCTCTAGAGGAATTGGGACCACAAAATCCTAGAATTCCAAACCATTGGAGGGCTGGGAAAAGCTATTTAGAAGTTTCATAGAATCTTGGCTAGAAGGGAACTTGGAGGTCTTACAGCCCAAGATTTTTAAGGCAGGAGATTTTATACTACCCTGGTCAAATGGTTGTCCAGTCAGTTTTTGAAAATCTTCAGTGTTGGAGCACCCACAATTCCATAAGTCAAGCTATTCATGCATTCAGTGGAAGAGTTAAAGATAAGGGTTGAAAGATGTCTTCTGGACTCTTTTTTTTTTTCCTCCTGAATGAAGCTTTTGAAACTTGAGTAGTTCCTACAGAAACCCCAGTCCCTCTCTCCCTTTCAACCTGCTAGGGTAAGTGCCTTATGGAATTTCTGCTTGTTTCTCAATCTTTAGAAGTCTGCTTTATTTGTTCTTTTTCTTGAATTGCTGCACTGGAAATATGAATTTTAAGAGCATTAAAAAACACACAACAACCTTAGGTTCGGGACAAGTCAATCATGAAGATGGCCACTTTAAGGGAAGTAATGCACTGCATATGCTGATGGAAATTAAGACTTGGTGTTCACGTTTATACCTAAGTTTGGCATGTTTATTTTGGCTTTGCTGATCTCCCTTGCTGGTGTATATATTGGCATAGGCTCATGTTTCAGGGTGATTTACACCACAGGAGACAGTAGGCATATGGTTTTCCTGTTTTCCATTTGATTGCTGCAATTTCTTCCCAATTCCTGGGAGATGCTGCATACTATTTACATAATTTCTGTCTCACATGCACGCTTGAATGCTTTATAGGGTTGTATTTTTCTAACCCCTCCTTAGCCCTTGAATCTCATTAAGCTCCTGAAATATTATAGGAATGAACTTCTTGTGGTTGACTAGAGCCATTGTTAAACCAGAGAGAGCTGCACAAAAGAAATCTATGTATCACTAGATGGATCAGGAACTGCTAATATAAATCAAAAATACATCTGTGTGTGCATGCGGAAATACATCAGAGTGCATATGTATTAGCAGCTCATTTATTGGCTCACAGGAGTAGGAATTCTCCTGTATGGAATAAATTTTCTCCAAAATTGCATTTGCTTAGTGCTTGCTGAGCAACTAGATAAGATCCATATTTTCCAGAAAGTCTTTTTGACCAAATGATTAATATTAATGAATGGAATCACATTTATATTGTGTTTGTATATATTAATATATTTTTCAGATAATGCATTTCCTTTTGTCTTTCTGTATTTTTATATTGCTAGGCATCTTGGGCATTCTGTGAATAGAAAGGCAGAACACACAGTTTATACAAATTATTACATAAAAGCGTTTCTTGAAGTTGGCAGCTTTAAGACATTATAGGCTTCAATTATTCATCCATATAAATTTTCTTAAACAAATAAAAAACTCCCAGAATTCCCCAGCCATCTCTGGGATTTGAAGTCTACCCATCTTAAAGTTGCCAAGTTTGAGAAATACTGCTGTGTAATGTATTTATTATTTTAAATTTATTTGCCACCCATCTCCCCACACAGGCAACTCTGGGTGACTTACCACATTAAAAGCAGTAAAACAATAAAATAAATATTTCTAATAATAATAAAAGGGGAGGGAAAGAGCAGGATGGGTGGGAGGAGGGTCTTCTATTGGTCCATCAACCACCTCCAACGTGATATTCTCCCATTGCGGCCCCAGAGGCAGGTCTTTGGGCTTTTATGGAAAGCCAGGAAGATGGGAACAGATCTCATCTCTGGGGACAAGTTAGGGTTAGGGTTAGGGTTTTCCAAAGGGTAGGAGCCACAGCTGGAATTCCTTGACAGATGGGGTTCTCAGTAAGTCTCCTCTGCCAGCATGGGTGGGGTAGGCCAATCCCATTGGGTTGAGATACTTCCTCGGGTAACTTGGTCCAATGTCATGCATGGCTTTAAAGGTGATCTCCAACACCAATACTAATTCCCAGAATGTCCAACTAACATGGAGTTGGAAATTACAGGAATTACAGTCTTAATCCATGGATCTAGGTGATATTAACTATAGTAATTGCCATTATTGCTTTTTTTAAAGGTGTTTATCATTATTTTTATTTTTATAAATTACTAAAAGCAGGAATCATACATAATGCTACTTTCTCCCTCTATTTTCTGCACAATAACAATCCTGCAAGGTGAGTTGGACTGAGACAGTCACTGGCCCAAAGTCACTCAGGTAGCTTTTGTTGCCTAAAATGGAACTAGAATTCACAGTCTACTTGTTTCTAATCTTGTGCCTTAACCTCTAGCTCAAACTAGCTCTTATTGTACTGTTCATATTGTTTCAGTTGTTTCTTGTGGTTGAGGATTTTTCAAAACCCGTTTTCCATGGGGCTTGTTATTATCATCTCTTCCCTGGCAAGCTGCACTAAGATTGATGAAATTTTACTTTTTTATTAATACATTTTATTCTCTTTTTAAAGTCTCTTTTGCATCGTCTGTTATCTTTGTCCATGGAAACAAGTGAGATACTTCCACCTCCTCTGCTACTAAATATTTAGCAGTTCTTCCTAATAATAGATAAAGTTAGTGAACATGAATGCAAATCATATTTGCATCCATGCATGCCAAATCATACCTAGGGACGTTTTCAAATCATTGCAAGGTTTATAACTTACATTCCCTACTCAGAAATCCTTTCTTTTAACTGTAAAGGCTTTGGATCTTTAATTGCTTCACTTTAAAATTCTTTTGTTTTGTGCCGTTCGGACTAATTGATAAATAAGTTGACAGAAAGATAGTTTGTTGGAATAGTGTTAACAATGTATTTATTATTATTATTAAATTTGTTTGCCACCCATCTTGGCAAAGGGGAACAGCAATACAGCTGAATCCCTAGAGTTTGGAAGTCTTAGCCCTCCTTTTCCATTAACCATCCAAGCTTTCCCATCAGGGCGCTAGCAGCTTTGTAGTTCTCTCTGACACAATGAAGTCACATTATACAGTACAGTAAGTCATTATACATTATACTTATTCACATTATATACAGTACTATACTTAATGCAACTAAAAGGAAGAGAAAGAGATAAAAGAGAAAATAAATTCTATAGCATCACTTCCTGCAAATAGACGTGCAGCAGACAAGTATTTGCCATGGTGAGCCATGGTGGCGTAGTGGTTAGAGTGCAGTACTGCAGCCTACTTCTGCTGACTGCCGGCTGCCAGAAGTTTGGCAGTTTGAATCTCACCAGGCTCAAGGTTAACTCAGCCTTCCATCCTTCTGAGGTGGGTATAATGAGGACCCAAATTGTTGGGGGCAATATGTTGACTCTAAAACCACTTAGAGAAGGCTGTAAAGCACTGTAAAGCAGTATATAAGTCTAAGTTCTATTGCTATTGCTATTTTTAGGCAAGCAAATTGCCAACTTCCAGCCTGCTGCTTCATGTATCACACTTGTCCAGATGGAAGGCCTTCTTCCATTTTCCTAGGGAAAACATTACTTTCATACCAGGTTGGTTTAAGTCTGCCTCGGCAGTGGTTTCCATGTGAGATGGAGATGGTATTGTGTGGAGGTATCCCCAGCAAAAGGTAAGAGGGTTGTCTTTGCACTATGCTAAGCAAGTTGTGAGGTGTTTGTCTCTGTTTTTGTTTTTCTCTTTTGAGTGCATTTGCACAGCCAATTTAGGTTCCTTTATTTTATATAAAATGACTGAAGTCTTATCATCTAGAACTCTGGCATTTGGATTTTCCAGATATAAATTATGATGAATATTTGGAATAATCATTTGCCAATCAGTTTTCTTTGATACTCATTCTTGTTAACCATTTCATTTAAGAAAGTTAGATACTGGGAATACTTAAAGTGTTTTGGGTTATTTATCAAGGAAATTACTTACATACTTTAGCAAATAAAACATAAGGTTATTAAATTTTCTTCACCAGAATATAAGAACACCTTATGTTTGTAATGAACTGATTTTAAGAGGACTAGCATATTTTTGGTACGGTGTAATGTGCCAACACTAGGCATGTACAAGCACTACAAATATGGAGAGAACTCTTGTGAAATGAATATTTTCCCTTCCCTTCCTTTCCTCCTCCTCCCTCCCTCTTCCTTCCTTCCTTCCTTCCTTCCTTCCTTCCTTCCTTCCTTC
>JANHFL010002825.1:20203-46746 GCA_032468155.1 Oxyrhabdium leporinum | reverse complement strand
CCACCCCCACCCCAAAAAAGGTCTGCTGGAAACAAGCTACTCTTTATTGTTGTTTATTGTTTCTAGTTGGGAGTATATTTTTAACAACAAAAAAAAAGAGAACAACCTCTATTCTGAGCCTCCTTTGTTTTTCACTCTTAGCTGTTTATAGTTGTGATGCCCTGATCTATAAGTAAATACAGGTAGTCCTCGACTTACAACCACAACTGAGCCCAAAATTTCTGTTGCTGAGTGAGACAGTTGTTAAGTGAATCACTGTGGTTGTTAAGTTAGTCACCCAAGTTATTAAATGAATGTGGCTTCCCCATTGACTTTGCTTGGTAGAAGGTCATAAAAGGTGATCACATGACCCTGGGACACGGCAACTGCCATAAATATGTGACTGTGAGGATGCTGCAATGGTCGTAAGTGTGAAATCGGGCATGAGTCACTTTTTTCAGTGTTGTTGTAACTTCAAATGGTCACTAAATGAACTGTTGTAAGTCAAGGACTACCTGTACTTTACAGCACAAGAAAGAATGGCTTCTATGAGCCTTGAGTGGCATTTCATCATGTGCTATTGATCACCTTCATTGGGCTGTAAAGTTAAGGGGGAGGGGATAGAGAAAATGTGGGTGAAGGATGAATTTTGGGCTTGTAAATGGAAACCCAGGTTCTAGCCCTGTTTTCTGCAAAATCAAATTGAGGGGGTCTTTGGTACATTCAGGGTTGGTGTGTTGGTAGTGACAAAGCTATTCCTTGACCGAAGCCAGTATTTCAGAAAACTCTGAGTTAACTCTAAAGTTACCATCAAAGCTGACACCAGCCACTGCACAGAAAAATTCAAAGTTATGGTGCAAAATCACACAGTTGAATGGATACCATTATCATCAACCCTAAAGTTATGTTAATTGTTCCAGTGATTGGAAACTGTGGAAGTTAAAATCTCAAGCTATTCAGGAAAGTGTACTAGTGCTGAGAAGACTGGCTGACGTAACCCCAAATATTTATTCAGCTGGGCAGATACTGAGATTTTACAAAGTAAAATTGTTGGCATTTTTTTATTTGTTTGTTTGGTTCTTGAACATTAAATTCTCCAGATTCCTGTTCCAAAATGTTCTGAGCCGTTGGATAGCTAAACTCTAGTTAAAGTGGCTGAAGTGAAGAAGCGCTGATGGCAGGTACTAAAATAGTAAAGTAACTGAAAGCTTAAGTAAGGCTAGCTAGCTAGCTGGCAATTTGAGTTAAAGACCAACCATCAAAGGAAGGAAAAGAAAAGGAGAATAGAAAAAACAGAGAAATGAGGGAAATAATAAATCTGAGGCAAAAGAAGGAACACAACATTACAAAAGAAAGAGGAAAAGAAAGCAAGAAGTAATAGGTTGTCGCAATAAGTGCAGAAGATTAATAGCAGTTTAAAGCCAGGTTTTCTCACAGTCCTTGTTTTTATGACCAACATGAGCTTGAATTATGCAAGTATATATAACCATTGTTTATTATTATTGATGTTAACTATTATGTTAATTGGAAGAACATCCATTTAATTGAGCTAAACATTTTGATAGAGAGTGAATCCTTTCCCTATGTATAAAGGGAAGGGGGGGGGGAACCTTGAACCCAGGAACTCTTCCAAAGATAAATACACACTAAACAAAGGCTACATGTGGCAAATAAATTGTTGAGAATTTTCAGATATAAGGCTTATAACATCTTCTCTATACTATGTGTGTGAAAGCCACCTGAGTATAATTCTTCCAAATTATAGGTAACAAAAAGCATTTGAAATATTACATATGAGGATTCTGAACAAGAAAGCTTTTACATTCTAATTACTAATCCACTGAAGCAAAACCTCTTTGAGATACTATACAAAAAATGGCTACTTTCATAGAAGCATTTTGTTGTATCTTTTGCCCAATGCATTTGCTGAAAAGTGCATGCACAGTGAAAGTTATGCCCATGACATAAACTCTAGAAAGCATGAATTATATCCCCCATGGAGCTTCAAAGAAGTGCTTTTGGGTGACACAGCATCAGTTGAAGCCCACTTTTAAAGCACATCTCCCAAACAATCATCCCTTGATCTGGATCTAGAAAGAGATTTCTAAGTACTGTACATGCTGATCCTTTTCACCAGATTGAAGTGGCAAGCCAAATAGTGTTAATTCCTTTGACGCTTCAGTGAAATGATTTGATTTTCCAAATAGAGATACTGTCTCATGTTGGTGAGATCCAGTCTTAAGCAATTCCTTGAGGGATATCAGTGCTGAAGGGTCCTTGATGTTGTCTGAGCTTGGTTGTTTTCTTGCAGATGTTTCATTACCCAAACTAAGTAACATTCTGATGATGTTACCTAGATTAGGTAATGAAACATCTGCAAAAAAACACCAAGCTCAGAACGCATCAACGACCCCTCATTGCACCCCGGAGCTATAAAATTAGAAATACGTTTTTGCCACTGGTTGACATATTTACAATTGAAAGAAGGGTTTAATTTGGATTTTAGAAAGCTATGGCTATAACGTCGTAAAAAAATGAATTAGAAAATTTTGTGCTTGAGGTAAAAAAAAATGAAACTTTGATTTTGGGTTTTGCCAATTAGATAGGTTTGTTGTTATAGAAATGACTTGTGTATGTTACTATGTAAATTGAACAAGCTGAAGTTATATGTTATTACCTTATTCTACTGCACTAAAAAAAGAAGTCAATGCTTTTCTTTTTCTTTTCCCCTTAGAATAGAATAGAATAGAATAGAATAACAGAGTTGGAAGAGTCCTTAGAGGTCTTCTAGTCCAACCCTTTTCTCAGGCAGAAAACCCTATATCATTTCAGGCAAATGGTTATCCAATCCAAACCTACACTTTTTTATTTTTCCCCTTTCCTCCTCTATTTTCCTATAGTTTCCATTTTTTCTTTGTATTTCTGTATTTTATATTTTGATAAACTAATAAAAATTTAAAATAAAAAAATAATCTCTATCCATATCAGTGCTATCATGACTTCATAGTCATAGTCATACCATGAATAGACTATTAAAATCATACCCAAGCAAAAACAGCACAATTGAGATGCACTGTATCAAGAAAGTCTAAGAAATTGGATCCATTGAAATAAATCAGGCTCAATACACAGTAAAAGTAAATGGGCTTACAGTGTGTTAGAGCATACAAATAGTTAAGTAGCTATTTGGGTTACAAAATTTAAAACAGTTGCAATATTAAATGAACTAGTCTTGGGGGCAATAATTTCTACTGCTAGTACATGAGATCGGGGTGGACTGCTGGGGGTTCACAAAGGTTGAGGAGATCCTCTAGCTAAGATTCTGCACAGTTTGGTGAACCCCCAAATCCCACTCCTGGCTGGCCCTGCCCCACCCCACACAATCCCACCTCCTGCCGTTTCCAGCTGCATTAGACAGCCACAGTTTGAGAAGCAGAGAGAAGCAGCCAGATTCCTTACAGATAGTATGTGAAGATCAGTTCAGCCTTGTTATTTTTATTTCTAAGAATGCCTAGCTTATTCAAATAGCAAAAGCATTTAAAAGCCCATTATGGTAGCTTTGCAAAAACAAAAGACTGGCTCAGTCCTTAACAAAGGTGGTGGTGGTAAACTAAGCTCTGCCTCCATGTTATATTTCTCTTTTAGGGGAAATATTCTGCCTTTGTAATATTTCCTAAAATATTTCATTTTTCTAGGAGAGGGGTGGGTGTTAACTTCCAACAGTACCATAATGAGCTTTTAAATACTTTGAAAAGGCCCATGTTGCAGGCCTTCTTTTAAAAAAAAAACCACATCAATTTTTAAGAATGGTTTAAGATGGAATTTCAAGCAGGACAAAGCTGCCATTTTCAGTGTAACATGGAAGGGTAGTCACCTCTCTTGCCCTGTACTTAGTTCTATGGCACAAATTTCTACAGAGAGTAAGAGACATAAAGCTAATAGTTGTATGGAAGTGCTGTACTCTAAATCTGCAAATATTCTTCTCTAAAGGATTACTAATTCCTGAGAAATAAATTTGGCAAGTGTCTCAGTTTCACTCTCATGTTTTTTAAAGAGTTTGTATAAAATATAGCTCTTGAAAATGAAGTAGGCAATGTTTTAAATATTTTGTAGAGCAATCTTAAATGCAGTTTAATATACTTAATATGCTATTAATTTTTTTCTGCCTCATGCCTTTTTCCATGTTTTCTTCCTTCTGGCCATCATGACTTTTACTATTCATGAAGTTTTTCCATTGCAACAATTCTACTCTGTACTATTTGTACATGAGAAAGACCTTTCCAAGACCATTTAGCTGATATTTTTCTGTGCGTCTACTACCAATTTTCTTTTTATAATTAAGTTGGAGAGGAGTAAATTTGAAGTCCTCCCCTACTTCATATCTATGGTTATTTGCCCTTTTTGAACCTGCTAGCTTACAAGAAATAGGATACAAAGTATCAGTAAACATTAAAGAATCTCCAAAGACATGTTACAGTATTATTACAATATATGCAAGATTTCAGAATCTCTGTTTTAAGAAGGGAATATTTGGTGAATATAAGTTGCATAATGGCATAGAAAGCAGTTCCTTCTCTTTAGGTAAATTGGAAGCTTCTGAATATATGGATCTCAGACAGTACAGATGTCATATGGAATGAGATCCTCACTGGAAATTGGTACTGTACCATCAGTATTGTAGTGATTACAGTACAAATTAAATGTGTTTAGTACTAGGTGTAACTAGTGCAATTAGATCGAGCAATGTACTGTAATGCTAATTTTTGAAGTCCATACACTTGTATAACTTGTGTCTAGAGAACTGCTTAGGCAAATACAGTATTGTTTAAAATAAATTTCAGGGCACATTCAGTGAAATCATCTGTAGCTCATTAGCAATTTCTTTACTGAGTTTCTTTTTTAGTGATAGATAGTTAAAATAATAGACAAGTGACAGATTGTTTGTCTTTAATGATTTCCCTATTTCAAGCCCATTACAAAGCAATTAGAAATCTGACAGCATTTTCACTCTGCATTACTGATTATCTAAAGTGATGAGAAACTAGAGGTGATGAATATTAATTGTATATTTTCATATGATTATCATAAATTATTACCTTGTCTAATGTGCTACAGATGAATTAAGAGCAAAAGGAGGTAATTCAGTCATATATGATAATTTGGAAGATAGTATGATTTGGTTTATGCCATTGTCAGCAGCACCAATTTATCTGTATCTTTTCTGCATTAAAATATCTACTACTTAAACCTGATTTCAAAATGCAATGTTAATTAGACAAGTCATTCCAATACAAGCCCATTATCATTTTATTATTTTACTGAAATTGTTATAAACACGTTTCTTTTAAAATATAAATAAAAATGATGCTGCATCATACAAAGTACTGACGGGAAAAAGAGCTTTTCTATTTAATGATAATAAATTACATAACTATTTTCTAGTAATTTGGAATCACCTGATAAGCTAACATTAATTACATGTTTTAAAATTTTCAATTACAAAATGATATTGAATAATATTGGAATTTTATAATCTGTCTTAAATTCTGTTGATTCTTATCTGGTAATGGGATGGCATTAAAAAACAGAATGAATATTTTCACCACATATATCCCCCTCCCACTTTAAAACTATTCTAGAAGATTGGAAAATGATACCATTTTTGGAAAGTATATAAAGGTGCAATAGAACATAGCAAATTTTAAATCTAATTTAAAATATTAGCTGATACATTTAATTGAAGATGTCATGAGGTACATAAAGGTTTGTTTTCAAAAAGGTGTGTGTGTGTGTGTTTGTGACTGTGTGTGTGTGTGTGTAAGAGAGAGTTTGTGTATGTATTTCTCTACTTAATCATATTTAAATATCAAGTTATAGAAAACAGAACAGACATAAGAAGAAAGGAAAGTGTTTGCTTAATATTTATTTTAATGCAGTTTTAGTAAATACGTTGCTCATCTTCTTAAATAGAGATAATACTAAGTTTGGGTATAATACTAATAAAATGTACTGTATTACAATAATATGCATTAATAATATAAAACATTATTGTTTTTTAAAGTGATAAATTAATTATAAATTAGTACACAGAATGCTAAACTATTAAAAATCAAATATAGTTGATCATTAAATGTTAATCATTAAATCAGCGTGGCAGTGTTTTATAATTTGCTAATGTTTACCAATTTAGTACACAAGAGATAAACGATGATCAGCTTTGAATTTTTACATTGTTACATTTGTTGTAAAAGGGACATTTTGACTGAATTAACATTAGTAATATATTTTTAATATTCCAATTAATTGTGTTTATCATAATTATAGAAAGACTTAGCCTGTTCCTTACAAATGCATCATTGCTATAATTTAGATTGATCTGAATGAAATGTTTAAATAATGTTTTGCATGTTAATTTACAACATGTTTTTAAACCCGTGAAAGAACCCTTTCTGGACTATGTAATCTCAGATTCTATTCTATTGTAGTATTTGCATTTTTTATGTAAAGCTTCATTTTAAGCATACTAGCCACATAGCATGACTGTCAAACAACTGGAAATTTTTGTTAGAAATGACAAATTTTAATGGACTTGGAAATAAGTATGCAATATTCTGAAATTATGATCAATGTGCATATTTTATTATTTTGGGGAATGTACTAGAAGTATTAAATAATCCATTATAAGTAATAATGAACAGACCACTTTCATTAAGGAGGCATTTGCTTTTTGAAACTTGTTGACCCAGGAAAAAGAGAGTTTTATCAAAGAATAATATGACAAGTTTGTTGTTTTTCAGAAAATGAGCTGCAGACTCAGTTGAGTCTTAAAAAGGAAGCTCTAGTTTCTTGTTTTTAATAAATTTGTATAGATCCATTTGAATTTGCAAGAGAGAAGTTATATTATGACATTTTTATATTGGGGAAAAATAGTAGGATGAACAATGTAAAGATAATATGCCTAATAAGCGGACTTCAAAAGCAAATAGCCACTAAAGTACATTCAAATCAAAATATTTTCTCATTCTTCCTATGAAACTCAAATTCTTCTGGATTTTTAAAGTGTATGCTACTGCTCCTAGAGATTGTACTAGTTTATTCATGGAATGAAAATTATTTAATTCAATGCTTCAGTTTAATTATTCATCTTAATTATTTATGCTTAATATAATTATGTGGGAAAAGAGTAATAATAATCAAACATGAAATGTGTACCTACTGCAACATTAATTACATGAAGAATAATACTGTTCTTATGTAAATAACTGGACTTTTCAAACAGAAATTTAAGTTGAGTCTCAGATTTGAAGTCCCACTCCTTATTTACTATCAAAAACATCAATCATTATCATTATCATCACTGATATCACTGTATATATTTCTCAGCACATGACAGCCAGAAATGTACAAACAGAATAGTAACGTTTACAATGTCGTATCACTTATTTTGAATAAATAAACATTATGTGGAAAGAACTAAGACTTTTACAAGCAGCTGTTTATTCCTTTATAGTGCTATAAAGCACTATGAAGTGATATATAAGTCTGCTATTGCTTTGCTAATGTTGCATATAACTCTCATCTGAGAATTAGTATTCTTGTCCATATAATACAATGATGTATAATTTTTCACATTATACTCCACTATTTTCTAATTGATAATCAAATTCATTGTAGTCATTGCAAAAGTTAAAAACTTTATCCTTCATATCATGTATATAATTCTACTCTTAGTAAAGATGTAGCAACTAAGTAAAGTTTTTAATCTATTGTCTGTCATGAAGTGCAAATAAAAGAGTATCTTAAGAATTTGTTCTTAAGAATGTTAAAAGTAACTGTAAAGACATGCATTATAAACATGTTTAGTATCACAATGATTACTTGTTAGCATAAACCACACTATAGCATTTAAAGATAACGAAGCATTGAGGATATTGTTGCTGCTTGTAAGCATGATAGATGGACAATATTTCACAGTTTACCTTAAAAACATCTTTGTGTGAAAAGTAATTATCCAAAGATTATTAGAAGTTTGGATATTAAGATTATCAGTTTAATTTTAATTGGCTTTTTCCCAAGATAATTGGTTTTATTCCACATGTTTGTGAGAAGGGGGCATTGGGCTAATTGGCTTTGATTCATATGTATTTTTAAGGAAATATGAAATAATTTTGACATTCTTAACATTTGTCTTATGATATAGTTTCTTTAAAAATATAAACACGTATCATGAGATATAAATAGCAGGTCGTTAACAGTTCCCAGAATGTCCGTCATAATCATTTACCCTTACTATTTGACACTGGACATGCGAATTTTGTTCCAATCAGGGAAAAATTCTATAGTATTGCTAGAAGAAGCTAAAGATCTAATTAAATGATGGCAGTTATTACCTTATCTAAATATCAAACTGCAGGTTATGTTGAACAAGTACAAGATAGAATTAGACTTGTTATCTTAAACCAAACAATAGGTAGGAATACCAGTACTGAGAATATCTTTGTCATACACTACTGAAGTTTATTTTATTTTTGGACATACATTGATTTCAACAGCATTTTCTTTCAAGAACCCAGCCTTTGAAGTCAGTCTTCAAAAGCTTTAAACAGAGCTTTGTGATACTGATATAACTGAAGTAGAACAAAGTCATCCATGATGCAGACCTATGGCAAGTTTTCATCTACATTCTTATAATGACTTGTCTTCATAGCGTTATGTAAGGCTCAGTTGGCTGCCCATCTAATTCTCTTTTGTGGCAAAACAATGCCACAATTTTTTTAAAAAGTAAATAAAAATAAATAAATAAAACAGATTCCAGCTGTTAAAGCAGCACCAACAATACTGGGGTTTAAGCTGAAACATTTTTTTTGTACCAACGCAAAACTATTTGCATAGGAAATGTGCATTCTTTTCAATCCACATAATTCATTAGCATTGAGATTAAGATTTCATATGTCAGTGAATATGTTGGGTATGTCAACTGATGTATTCATTCACAGGATGATATGTTGCATTGGGAAAAGATGGGAGTCAGGAGGAGTCATCAGTAGCAAAGAAATACAGACTATATTCAGTGGATAGTTTCTCAAGTTCTTTTAATACATAGCGTTAGAAAGGAACTGATCAGGTTGACACATTCTACAAAGCAAATCATCGCACACTGCAATTTACTTTTCTCTGTTCTGTACAGCACTATATTTCTAGTTTTGAAAAAAAAACACCTCATATTTTTATTACATGTAATACTGACAATTATTGACAATTGAAGTAGAAAAGTCTCCTGTAATGCAGATTTACGAAATGTCAATTGAAACCATTTTTAGCTTTTCAACATTTATATTTTTAAATTTTAAATGTTTTTAACTTTATGCCTAACCTTAAACAATTTTAAATTGTAATCTTATCTTGTACTCACCAGTGCCTTCTGCTGCTGATGCTTCTCAGGTAAAATAGTCATATTTCCTGGTTTATTACTGATTTGTTACAAATATTTACATCCCACCTTTCAGAAGAACAAATTTCTCAAAAACTTAATTGATGCTTTAGTCGTCATTGTTGTCTTTGGGTCCACAAATATTCTAACTTTCACTCCTCCCCTTGTTTTCTGGGTTTATGGTTAGGCACAGTCATGGTGCTGCTGTTAGACAGTTGATGAGGATACCTTAGTCTAGGGCAATTGCATTAGCAATGGTGGTAACAATAGGATAGTGTGGTCTGTGGTAATGAATATATAACTGGCAGCTGCATGACAAGAGATTGAGACTGAATGGACTGCTGCTCTTATTTATTAATTTGGTAGGGAATGAGCATATATTACTATAGGTCCTAAACACCAGGAAGAAATATTTGCTAGGACTTAAGGGCAATGATGCAGCCAAGAAGTAGTTTGCTTTTGTATGACCATAGTGTATTCATGATTGTATTTCTCAAAGGCAAGAGGTCTCACATTGCTGTGACCATGTATTGCTGGATGTCCTAATGCTTCATTCTGTATGGCATCATCTCATATCGAAACAATTATGCCCTTCTGCACTTGTAGTTCGGTAAGATTGACACTGAGTAGAACATCAAAATTCTTTCTTGAACCTCAAGAGTGACTTTGTTCAGGTTCTCTGCAAGCTACACTCTACTGTTCTTGATATTGTCCCTAAATCTGTCTGCAATTTACTTATTAATAACTGATGTCTCTTACTCTAGCTATCTATCCAGAGAAATCTTAGCTTGCTGCCCTCTTTTTGTTCAGTATACCAAGCTCTTCCTATATTTCTTCAACTGTAGAGAGAGAGAAGTTTTAGAATTATACTACTTGCAAATACTTATTGTGCAAACGTTGATTTCTAATATAAAAACCTAGGTCAAGGCAATATAAAAGTGAAACTTTATGTTAGTTCTTTGTGTATAGCAAAAATTCTTCATTACAATTGGATGTAAACTGATATAAACATGCAGATTCAGTAGCACAAATATTTTATTATGTTAACATGAGAAAATATTTGTTGAAGTTCATACATTGCTTTTCAGCACAGGATTTTCACGTGATCCTCCCATTTTTAAAAATTCATTTAGAGAAATAAATTTAGACAAATAAAGGAATTACCAGCCACTTCAAATGCAGCCTACATTCTGAAATAAATGTGACTAAATGAGACAATTCTTAATAAGCAAATAATTTTTAAAACAATTTTTCAAATCTAATTCTTCAATCTGTGCCAAACTGAATTCCTTCTCCCAAGAACATATTAGAAATAAACTGTGTGAAATAAATTATCCTTTTATGAGTAATTCATTCTGTAGATCTCTCTCTATAAAATATGAAAAGTTAAATCACACAAACCTTATATGCCGTCTCTAACCTGCCATTATTGAAGTGTTGTCTCCACATACAGTGACTCATGCATATTTCCATGCTGCTCTGAATTAAGGTTATCAGGAGGGTAGATTGATCAGGTTGTTGTATTTGACAAACAGTTATCTAAATTGAGCATCATTCCTTCAAGCTACTCCAGGAATAAGGTTTTGAGCAGTACTGAGATACATGAACTGATAAATTTTGCACAGTTGCCTTTGGTTGCTGTGGCAGTCTTAATGGCATGGAAATAAATTTGATATTGCTACATTGTTCTTCCACTATCTTTTATTGTGAATAGGATGCAGAACAATTTCCCTCAAAGTCCTAGAACTCAGAGAGCATTTATATGTCTGCTGTATTTTCTTTGTCATCATTTTAGACATATCTCCTTGTGCAGTATATGTTAACATTGGGGGCAGATGGGCACCTGGCACTTTGGATATGTTATCAATAAAAATAGATTTCAGGGTATGTACTAATGAGTTAGTGTCCTTGTGTTGGAGGATGAGATGTTCCTGTTGATCCAGAGAGATAAAAGCACAATTCAATTCAATACATGTTTATTATATTTCCTTGAATTTGTTCTCCATAGCTTTTCCATTCCATTATAAATTTGTGATAGCATAATAGAACTATTATAAACACCTGTTGAACATTAATACCAAGGGATCCTTACGTCTAATGTATTCTGAATCCCAAGAAACCAGAGTTAAATTCTTGTTTCCATTCTTTGAATGTTTTTTTTCCTAGGGGAAAAGTAAAACTAATGGAATTCTATGTACTCTTATCTGTTTCTACTATTTCTTGTGACAATATATATATATTCAGACATAACCTATTTGGGAGCATTCATAATATGGACTTTAAATGAGCTTTTCTTTAATAACCCTTCAGAAAAGCAAAGTTGCCTTTCTGGTGGATTTTTCAAATGTTCATATTGCACTTAGCAATGGATGGCACATACATCCCTAAGCCATACTAACAAGTCATTTCAGTACTAAATTAACAGGTACATTTCAGTGATACCCTTCCTATGCAATTACATATTAAAATAGTTTTTAAAAAAATATAAACTTACATAATAAAAACAAAGCAATAAAAACTTGATTTAACGTACATGTGGCAAAGGGTGTCCGTTAAATCCAAATGTTGATTATTTTGGTCAGTAGATGGCAGCAGACATTCAGTGTATAAAAACAATCTTATTAAAACAGCTTTATAAAACAATTTGATATTAAACAACTTTATTTAAACTACTTTATTCAAACAGATTTAATCAGTCTTAGCATTAGTGATTGGCCTGAACAGAGTTTTTGAATCATGCTGCTTCTGTATGATTAGTAAGTGGGATAAATATGCTTGGTGTTAGTATTTCAAGAAATATTTGTATAAGATACCACATTACCCAGCTTGCTCTCTTCATTGATTTTACTGTCAACATTGGTAGTTATGCTTTCTTGTCCTCATTCTTTCCTTCTTATCAGTAATAGTCTCTGTTTCTGGCTCATTTTCTATTATCATCTGGTAACCAGAATCACTTTCATCTTCTAAGTGCGATACTACTTCAACCTCAGTCCTTGCTTGCTGTTCACTAGCTTTCTTTATGATTTTGTGGAAGTCACTGATTTAAAATAATTTCAAAGTAGAGGTCTGTATCCATGTGTTGAACAATTTCCCCCCCGACCATTTATGATGTCTGAATTTTAGCTCCTTTCCCAGCTGCAGAAAGTTAATGATTTTGACTTCAGTGTTCTTTTATCTCTTTCTTTCTCATGAACCTCTTCCAACACAACAATAGTCTCTTCCAAAAAATGTGCTGTTATAAAGTAATAGATTGATGAAATCCAATTATACGTGCCGGGCAAGTGATGTTGTTCAAGTGCTTCTTCAAAGCTTTAAAATTGTAAGGACCTGTATGAGAAGAAATGGTTGCAACTCATCCCTAGCAAAACAGATTGGTTGTGGGTCTTTGTCCCATCCCTGGGGTCAGGAGAGTTAACAACTCTGAATCTAGATGAAGTACATTCTTCTGTGAATCTGGTGCATAATTTTGGGGTCCTCTGGGACTCTCAGCTCCAGTTCCTCATCCTTGGGCAGTGATTGCAGCTTCTGGTGACTGCTGGGGAAATCAGCCTCAGATGTTTTGAGTGCTCAAAGTTTCCTCAGGCTGGAGTCCATCTGGTTCTTCCAGAGCAAGTTTCTCTCTGTCAGACTCCTCTAAGTAGAAACTGGCCATGACAGGGATCACTTAGGAGCAGTTACATTAAGTGTCATCTGATGTTGCCTAGGGCAGCTGGCCAAAAAGTCAACAAAATTAGTGAGAAACTGTCCACACATCTGCCCAAAACTATCCCAAACTATAAGTCAAATAGAATAGAGAATGTTAATTTATCTATTCATCCCATAGAGTTAATAGAGACAGTCTCATCTGGATCAGGAAGGGATATGATAACAGCAAAGGGCTGATAGACTGATCTGCTATATCCTGATCACTGCAAATCTGCTGTGTGTCAAAGGTGAGGTCTGCCATGTGATTGCTTATATTTTTTGAGCTCAATATTATTTGGGTCAAATCCATGGTTGTCATGAACTTCCTGAATATTCTTCAACTTAGCCAATGTAGATTTTGGAAGTTGAAGTAATTGCAAACGTAAAACTAAGAGACTACGGCAGTAACCTGGAAATCAGATTGAGCCACACAGGTGAAGAGCTGGACTTCAGTGCAAATTCATTGTGAAGGGATTGGAGTCCAGGACAAATTCTTACTCAAGACTTCCAGACTTCATTCTATTTCTTTCCTGATTGGCTGTTCCACTAATATGATAGCTACTGCTTGGTCTCAATATTTATTTGCAACCATATTTCCTCCAACCAACAGAATTCTACAGCAACTTCACCCATAGTTGCTGCAGTTGACACAACCTAGGCCTCCAGAACCACCAGTTTGTTTAACTTTACTGCCCTGAAATTAGTCCCATCCAAATTAAAATGTCTATCATTACTTACAAGAAATCAGGTTTGGGTTCAATCAAAACATTGTAAATATACCAAGTGGTCTACATTTACCTGTCAGTCTCATCATCTTAAAACTCTAGGCTATCAACAACTCTGGGAAACCAACAATAACCAGATGCCATCTTTACAAAGGGGAAGGAACTTTAGAAGAATATCTGGAAAAAAATTCTTTGGAAATAATCATGGTAGCTTTGTAATCATGAGTTGGGTGTTTAATGAGAAATATCTCCTTTAAGATATTTAACCATGAATGGATTTGACAACAAGGCAGTATTAACGGCATGACCTAGAGATTCCATAAAGATACTAGAAAGTATGAAATTCAGGAACAGAAGCACTGTCCTCATTGTGCAATAGATTTATTTGAAAGAAATGTTACTCCTTATGAAAGAAATGTCACTTCCTAAGTAATGTGATATATAATCATGTGGATAGTATCTTATATATGCTAATTTTTTCTTAAATATTTGTCTAATGTAAACAAATTCTAGATTCTTTCAAAAGAATAACCTTTGATTGTGTATTTGATATAGCAAAACCCAATTCTGAGGCAGACTAGAATAAACTGGAATCAGTTTTCATTTAGTTGAATGAAATGGACAATCTGAATCAATTGTGATTGTGAGTTTCTTTAAGCAGATCCATTTTTTCTGGAATTCCAGGCTAGCACTATGGTAGCTATGTCAAAAATAAGGTGGGAAATCCTTCTTCATGTAAAACACCAGTATGTACAGGGGACTCAGAGAAATATTGATTCTGTGGCTAACAATTCTTCCGTGAAATCAGTCATGCCAGTATTAATTACACCAGTCATGGATGGTAAAGCTAATGTGAGATAGAAATTACTTTATAATTCTTTTCACCTCAGTTTTATCTTGTCTCTTATTCCTAGAAATTATATGATAATGTTTTATGATCTGCTTTAGAAAGCTGAGAAAACAATGTTATGCATCTATTTATACCCCAAGCACCAGTATTATCACATTCAGGAAAGGTTATTGTGATTATTATTTCACCTTGCACAAAGTAACCTATCAGTCTTGGATATTCCTCATCATAGGAAAATAGTTCTGTAAATTTCATCAAATTCTTCCCCAAAACAAAGAAAGGCAAACATTTATTGCAATTTAACAGAATAATAGAGTTGGAAGAGAACTTGAAGGTCTTCTAATTCAACTTCCTACTCAAATTGGAAACTCTATCACATTTCAGACAAATGGTTGTCCAGTCTCTTCTTAAAATCTTCACTGTTGGAGCACCCATAACTTCTGAATGCAAGTTGTTCCACTGGTTAATTGTTCTAATTGTCAGGAAATTTCTCCTTAGTTCTAGGCTGGTTCTCTCCTTGATTAGTTTCCATTCATTGCTTCTTGTCCTACCTTCAGGTGCCTTGGAGAATAGATTGAATCCCTCTTTTTTTGTGGCAGCAGCCCCTTAGATATTGGAACACTTCTGTCATGTCATCCCTAATCCTTCTTTTTATTAAAGCAGACATACCCAATTCCTCTTTGTATGTTTTAACCTCCAGTCCCCTAATCATCTTTGTTCTTCTCTGCACTCTTTCTAGAATCTCAGTATCTTTTTACATCATGGCGACTCAAACTGGATGCAATATTACAAGTTTGGTCTTACCAAGGCATTATAAAGTGGTATTAACATTTCATGTCATCTTGATTCTGTTCCTCTGTTAATGTAGCCTAGGGCTGCATTGGCTTTTTTGGCAGCTGCAAAACACTGCTGGTTCATATTTAAGTGTCCACCAGGATTTCCAACATCCCTCTCACAATTACTATTATTGAGTCAGGTACCAACTATACTATACTTGTGCATTTGGTTTTTCTTGCCTAAATTTAATTTTTAAAAAATCAATAGATCTTAAGAACATAATTTGAAACACTGATTCTTTTTTTGGGGGGAATTTAAGTGCAATGTTACTCACAATAGTCTAATATTCCTGAACATATTCTGATTTTGAAGAAGTTAGTAGCTGTTCTTAATTTTCCCATGATAGACAATGAAAGGACAATCTTTATTTTGTCAGTTTTTTTGCTTTGTAACTGATTAAACCACTCCAGTCATTTACAGAGTTCAAAATCTTGACTCTCTAGTGAATCAAGTAATTTCTGCATTATTCCAAAAAGTATTGTGGGAGAATTTTCACACTGGGCCAATTCTTTAGCTGATTAGATTTTGGCTAACAGCAAATGGAAAGATCTTAATGAGAATGAATGAGGCAATGTCTATTATGTGTTTCACCGTTTTTGATGGGTGGTTTGGGATAGTATAGAAACACTTGAAGAAGTAATTATAATTCTTGATCGTAATGTAACAACAAGCTATGTTTTGATAAACTAGCAAGGAACCATTCTTTCAAAGTCTGATTTGTTGCTTGAAAATAAAACATGGATTGTTCTTATAGCTGAGTTTGGATACAAACCCCAGTTAGTCAAATTGTAACACATATTTCATTTGAATAAACATGTCCTATCTATGTAATTTATCAAAATAATCTTCCACTATTATACAGAGGATAACAGTTTTTGCTATACTGTATTGAATTTAAAATGCATTTGATACTTTTTTTAAAAAGGGAAAATATATTTTGATATTTTCTTTTGACAGTTTCATATTTTGATTTTGTCAGTTCAGATTATTTTAGTAAAATAGTTTTCAAGGGGAAAAAACAACATGGGGGTGTTACTTTGCAAATCTCCCACCTTGTGCTAATTTAAAAATGTGAACCCATAAAAATCAGTTTATATTATGTACATTAAGAATCTTGCTGTTCCTCTAAACATGATTTACACTAGCTATGTTATGTTTATATTAAGCTATTTAAAAATGTATTTAATAAACTTAATCTTATCTTCGATTTATGTTAATTTGTGGGGTGACATTGACCCATATAGGCTTGATGTGCAATCTGAGGGTCCTTCTAGATTCATGACTTCTGCTCAAAGAGCAAGTGGCAATGGTGACTAGGAGAGCCTTTCCACACTTTTGGATGATGTACTAGTTGCATCCCATTCTAAGATCGGGAGGCTCTGCTCACTGTTACACACATCCTTATATTACTGCAACATGCCCCACATGGAACTGCTCTTGAAGAGCAGTTGGAAGTTCAGTTGGTACAGAATGCAGCTGCATGGTTAGTAAATGGTGCCATATCCATACATATGTAATGCTACTACTGCATAAGCTACATTAACTATCACTGTATTTCTAGGTGCAATTCATGGTGCTGATTGTCATCTTTAAAGCCCTATGTAGCTTGGGACCAGGTTACCTGTGAAACCATCTTTTCCCAAGAGTCTCTACTTGTTCAGTACAATCCAATAGATTGGGCATGCTGCTGATCCTGCCAGCCAAAGATTGTCAACTTGCTAAAGACCCTGCTTTGTGGAATTTTCTTCCCTTAGGCCTTAGAATAGCCTGACCTTGTTGACCTTTTGTAAGGCTTTAAAACTATCTCTGTACTCAGGCCTGGGGCTCAAAATGTGTTAAGAGCCTCATTTCATGACTTTCCTATCAGATGGTTACTGCATCTACACCAAAATATACTGTTACTATAAAATGATCTACAGGGACTTGATTGTTTTTAAATATCCGTAATTTATATTATTTATTTGCTACAATTATACAAATTATTGAAGCTAACCTTATTTACTAGGAGTAATACATAAGAGTACTTTGATTTAATTTAGTTTAGTTTTACTGATTTAGAGAAATTTGTACTTGAAATGTGATCTTGTACTTCATTACTTATTAAGCAGGAAATGGAAAACAATGAAACAGAAAGTGATGACTCATTTTATATTCCCGGGTCCGAAACTTCAGAAAGAAATTACTTTGTTTCATCCTCATCTTGGTCTTCACAACTACTAAATGTAGAAGCTACAGGAATGGAAAAGTATGTGAGTATAGTTTCCTCAAGTATAATTGAAGAATATATTTTGACATGCTGTTTTCAAAACCACATCTTTAAGGCCTTTGGAAAATACAGTAGAATTGGGGCCAATCTGATCTCTGGGTTGACGATGTTTCAAAAGGCAGGTGCCAAAAAAGAAAAGACTATCTTCCTGGCCTTTGCCAGAAAGCATTCCAAAATAGACAGGACCCAAAAGGGATGAGTTCTTGTAATTGGGGAAAGGCAGTCTCTCAAATATTGATGGAGCACATATGATGTTTAAAAAATATATGGGGATTGTTTGGGGAACGGAAGTGATTATAATTGCACCATAATGGAAATTAGTAATTTTAGTGCTTAGTAAAGTCTAAATTTGACCACCATAATATTTAGACCAAAATATTATATAGCTTGGAGTGACAAGCCACAATAAACCATGTCAGAGTCCAATTATTTTTTCAGCAATGAAGTAAACTTAATTAGTGGAATAAAATAAACCATACCACAGAATGTTTTTCATATAAAATCTGAGGTGGGACCCAAGAGAGAGGTTGGCAATTTCTGACTGAGGAAGGGCATTTGAGATTGAGCAATGTCTACCTTGAACCTGCTTTGATTTAGTTTTAACTCTTTGTTTTAGTCATGCCCTCTGTGGCAATGGAGAATAGTCTACACCTTCTTTGTGACAACCTTTCAGATATTTCTAATATGCTATTGTATAAGTAGCTTTTTTGGAAGGCTAAATATATCCCTATCCTATGATATCTCACAGAATAGTCTCATTCCTTCCTTCCTTCCTTCCTTCCTTCCTTCCTTCCTTCCTTCCTTCCTTCCTTCCTTCCTTCCTTCCTTCCTTCCTAACATTTATATAGTTGCCCATCTTTCAGCCAACTTTGGGCAACTCCAATCAAAGATTAAAACATATAATCATTTAAAAAGCTATACAATATTGCTAGCGATGTCATTATTCTTTTTGAATGATAGTGCCCAGATCATGATCCATACTCCAAATGGAGACTGACAGGGTGAAGTAGAGTGCTATGCTAGATTTCATGTGATTTAGATTTGTGCTCCTGTTAAAACACCTCAAAATAGCATGTGATTTCTCAGGAGCTGCATTGTTGGTTCATGTTTAACTTGTGGTCAGCAAGGATACCAGAATACTGCCACTTAAAAATCACATACAAACTTCAACTGTGTCACTTAGAAGGCAGAAAGAATCTGAAGCACATTCATATACAAATACAATCTCTTAGATATTTGGCTCCTAAACTGCCTAGGTTTCATTCAAGAATCTCAAATTTCTCAATATGGCAGCCCTGTAAAATGCTAAATGAATTTATATAGCTTCTGATGAATAAAATTATTGGTTTCATTTAAGTTAGGGTTGGTCAAGAATTAAATGCACCACTTACTTTTAATCATTATATGTTAATCTATATATCACACAGAGTCCCAATCTTTGTATAAGTGCAACTCTATTGGGTTTGCAAAACCCTGTCTAATTTTATCTATTCCATTGCTGACTCACTTAGGCAAAGGTTACAGTAATCTCAGAGCAGGTTTTGACCATGCTTACACATGCTTGTGCAAGTCTGATCAGAATGAAAAAAAATAGTGAATCCCCTTCTCAGCTCTCTCCCCCCTCCCCACAGGCAGACCAATCCATAATTTGAAAACTACAGAATAAAACCTGCTGTTTATGTAATGGTCAGTAATGGATTGGCAGCCAGCAAAGCTGTTTTAAGAACAATTGCATTTTATTGGGTTGTCTGTTTTTATATACTGTGTATTGCAAGTTTCCAGATAGACTCATGGCAGTGTATAGTAAACCAAAATATAGATAATAATATATAATTTTTTAAAAAAATATAGAGTCAGGCTCTTTCCAAAATTGCCTATCTCCCATTATTTTTGCTGACCCTGATAGATTTAGTAGGGATGCATATTTCAGGTCGCTTCCATAAGAGAGGCCAAGCTGTTCTCCCAGCTTTCGTTTGGTCAAAAAATGAGGTGAACTCTGCTGATAAATGCTGGTTTTAAAAAATAAATAAATTTGGATTATAATTTTGACTTCAAGCATTGTGGTTTGAATGATTATATTGTTAAAACAACAACAGTAACTGTATACTGCCCATCATGTAGAATGGGCTTGCATGACTTGTATAGGGGAAAAAGCCATAGAGATAAATTGATCACAGGCCACAATGAATTTCTTGGTCTGGTCTACTTGTTATTGTATGCAGGTATATAAATAATTTAAATAAATGAATAAACATAGCTATAAGGCTGTTAGCGTAAACACTCAAAAGTGTTTTGATTGCATTTGTCTCTTTAATAGTTATAATTTCTTAATCTTTAAATTATTCCTTTTCTAGGGGTGAGATGAACTATTTGTTTTAATTTAACTATTTCCAAACTTGGTGTGTGTGTGTGTGTGTGTAACTGTGTTTCCATATTACCTTTATCCTACTGTGATATCAAGCTATCTGCTCTTTACTACTTTTTCTTTCTTCCAGAAAATTAATCATGCCCTTTACAAACAAAGCTAAAAAAAGAGAAGAAAAGCAAAGAAAGTCTCTACTTGGCCCTAAGAGTCCTCCCCAATCATTGGTAGTATCAAGAAGGTCAGGATTTCAAGATGGTTCCATACATCAAACAAAACGAGTTCAGAAAAATGATAGAAAATCAAAACTAGCCAGCTACCAATCAAATAGTACAAACAATTTCTGCCTTACATCCCCCTACAAGAGAAACAGACCTATCAGTGCTCCATCAGGTCAGCTAAGGTAATCAAATTTGTTGTCCTTTTAACTATGAGTGTGCTTGTTCTTATTTTATTGCTTTTCAACAAACTCAGGGTGATTTAATTGGCAAAATTATAGTTAAAGTGCAATATGTATTTATGTTTTTGGTATTTAATAATATTACTGGGCATTTCTAAGCATTTTCCTTAAAAATTAGCTACTCTGAATTCATTGTAAGTATTTTCTTGTAAAATATATTTAGGATTTCTATCTTAGGCTTTTGAAAACTGTTTCAATGTCACAAATGTATTGTATAGGAAGGTTTCACATGAGTGAAAAAAATACATATTCTCTTTTAAATTACTACATATATAAATAATTTTGACACCAATAAGAGCCAGATATGACAATTTTATTATTCTATAACACATATCTAATGAATGCTACACAACTGTCCTCCATGCAGTCTATCTAATTTTTCCCTCATTAAAATGCATCACGTGCAGAAAGATCACTATTCGATAACAGAAAATGGGGTTGGTAGGTTAAGATGGAAGAGGAGAAGGGATAGAAGATACATTGGAAGTACTCGAATATGGTCACCATGTAGAAAGGGAATGAGTTTTACATAATGAACATTTCTATGTTGCCGGAATATATTTCAACTACATTTATTAGATTTTTCCCCTATGATATTAATGTAAATATCTGTTTCCCACAAAATGAATAGTAACATTGCCTTGTTATAAGATGTAACTGTACTGCTGTGTTGCTATTACCCTCTGCTCCTAATATAAAAAGAAAAAATAATCCATAAAACCCCTTGAAAACAGATCTAGTTAGCCTTCCTCAAATATTAGCTGCAGAGAGAAATTATAGAACTGTCAACAGTTCTTGCAAGTATCACAAAATCAAAGAGATACTGTTGTTATATTTTAAATTTAAAACAGTGAGTACTTAAATACCCCAGTATTGTACAAAATGTTATTTGCAATCAGCAAATTAATTCGGAGGGGTAAGAAGAATACATTTACTTTCTAAGCTTGCCTAATAACAAACTTTAATTAATGCCAAGTCTATGCAAAAAGACTTTTAGCTAAGCCTTTTTGTTTGCTTGTTCTTTTAAATAACTTAAAATATATGAGTTATATGAATACTGGGCATTCAGTTGTATTTTGAATAATGGGGTTTAACAATGCATTCCTATGAACCGTTACATGTTACAAATGCTACTGAAGATAAATTTATTTTCAAATCCATATTGTGGTACTTAGACTATAACTGTTTAAACAGAGATTTTAATAAAACATTACAATATTATAAATGCGGAAATCAAAAATTGTTTCTGTTTAAACAGTAATTAAAACAAAAATTAAGGCAAAAATCAATGGAATCCTGAATTCAGTTACTTTTAATGAAGATAGACTCAAAAATTGACAATAACAATTTTAAATTTGAATTCCTAGATCTTACACACAAATTAAATATGAGACAATAGTTCATAATTTTCCATAAACTTAGAAAAATACTTGTCACCTTGAACTTTGTCTAAAATGTAAAAGTAATAAGCCAAACAATTACTAAGAAAGACAATATTCATTAAATGTAATTTCACAATAGATACATGGTATGTTCTAATTACTTTCTTATTCAATTGAATTGGAATTATTTTGCAGCAAATGTCAACAATTTTCTTCCTCAAAACTGTACTTTACCAGGAAGGCCTCTGAGATATCACAGATTTTTAGACAGAAACCGCAGATACTCAGAGTAACTGCTTATAAAAATGGTGCAATAAATATATTTTCCAAAGTTACTGTGCCACCTTCCATTAAATTGGTAAGTATGTCTTTTATTTATTTTGATATGCTTCTCAAACTCAAAAAAGATACGGATTTTATTTATTTTGAAATAAAACAGTTCACAGCCGTTAGTGTAAACAGTGTGATTCTTCTTTATATTAAATGTAATATTTATATAAAAAACAAGCCACCTAAGTAATGTAGAATGTGAAATCTCTTTTCATGGTTCATACAATGGTGACAATAGTAACATTGACAGCTTGCTTGGCAACTGACTCTACATATTGTATATTTTGGGAGGTAACAGAAACACTAGTTTCCAAGTTTTGATTCTTGATTAGTAGCAGAAATCTATTTCTGCTCTTAATTTTTCTTACCTTATTCTGTTCATTTAGCTGCTGGAGGAATGCACTGAAAAGCTGAAGCTGAATATGGCTGCCCGACGAATCTTCTTGGCAGACGGTACTGAAGTCCTGAGTGCTATAGACATACCCCATGATGCTGACGTTTATATTTCAACTGGAGAGCCCTTTTCAAATCCATTCAAAAAAATCAAAGGTAAAAAAGTGCCACAGTCAGTGGATTAAGGGGTGCAATTAAAAACGATTTTCATCCTGTCTTTTTGCATGGTTTAACAAAACTAATGTTTACTCATTTACAGCTCAGTAAGAGGATAATGTGCTTAATGAAAGAAAAATCTACTGACAGCCACGTTCATTGCCCTTCATTAGCATTGGTGCTTAATTTAATATAGATTTGAATAGACATTAGGGAGCCTGCAGGAGGTTAAATGGTGAAAATATAATAAATTAAATCAGAGATTATTGAATTTACTATGTAGTCTCACTGACATCTTACAGACACAATTCATTAAGCTTATTACACCAGCAAAAATAATAGTTCAGAGTGTGAGTGCTTTATTAATTTAGTCATTTGACCTTTATTAAGACAAAGCATTAAAATAATTATCAGATGTTTTATGCAGGAATGTGTAATATTCAGCCTAAATTTATATATAAATTTATTTGTGTAGCTACCATTGCATTTTGAAATGTAAAGCATTTAAAAAAATATTTAGTATCTGAAGCCATTGTTTCTTGTAATTAATTCTTGTAATTGTTTTTTGGGGGAATTCAAGAATAAAATGTTGAATAATATACCATGCATGGTTTTTAATTTGAATGGTGTTCTTCTGGATTGAATGATTAGGAAATTTCAATACAAAATGCTGTATAGTATTAGAAATTGGTATTAAGTTATAGCACATAGTTGGGATTTAAAATATTAAGGAACAAAATCATTAGCTAAATTAAAGCTTCATCATAAACTGGATTAAGAAAAACAACATTTTTAATATCATACCATTAATAAAATAAAAAGAATTATCATGATTTGTATTTGAAAATATTGCAGTTGCATTATTTTTTTATATGAATAACATTTTTAGAAGGTAAGTCCATTTTTTTAGCTGTGGTACATGTAGTTTTCATTATATCTTTTCAAGCTTTCTTTAATATATTATGTTTAATATTGATGAAAACATTTATGACATCAACATATAAGTGTTCTAAAATGAATGTCATATTAAGCATATTATTAAATTCCTTTTTCTTAAAACTTTTAACTGAATGCTGAAAATCTCAAATGGGGAAAATTTCTTGAGTCTATTTTAAAGAAATTGAGTACCACGTAAGCAGCAAATTATGCTTCAAAATAGACAGAAAATATGTCCCAAAATAAACATTCCTGGCATCCTTAATAAAACCTTGTTAAGCAAAAGGTTTGTGTTTATTATGTTTAGAATGATTGAAATATTTAATTTAAATCTATTTGTTGAGCAATACAATATATCCATGTATCTTTACTATTTTTGAAGATATTATGTCTGTAATAAGTAGTCGATTGCTCATGAATTATTCATATAGTGTCATATTATAGATGATGTGACAGTTTTCTTGAATAGAATCCAAATAATCCACTGAATGTGTTTTAATACATTAACTCAATAAGAAGATGCAAATTAAACTAATATCCTTTCTCATTTTTAAAATTCTTGTAATGAATTATCTTTGCTTTATACCTTAAGTTCAGCAGAACCTAATATTGCCATCTTTTTTTATAAATAAGCAGTAGAACAGTATAATAATTTTTGAACAATGTGCAACTTTTCTAGATATATTATTGGTCACTAAAATTTCCAAATCCAAGCAGCATTTTTTTGTTTCTTGATCTCTGCTTCATTTGCACTCAACAAAAAACTTCTCTGCTTTGTCTGCATCTTTTGGCTGTGTTTCATCATGACATGCACTGCTGTTCCTTTCGCACCAAAATATTGGCACACATTGCTGAAAATTTCACACCAACTCTTGCTGGATCAGCAAGCTTAACCTACCAAAATCTGGTGCACTGGAATACTATTTGACTGATAATCAATCTTTTTGCTGCTCGACAGTTGTTTCTGGGACTCAGAGTAGAGCAGGTGGCAGATGTGCCTTGTCTTTTGAGAAAAGAAAGAGTAGGTGAGGTTGGGCACAGCACAGTATATTGAGTGTCCATTATGAGGCCTCTGCGAGAATATTACTATAAAAAAGTCACTGATTAACATTGAAGACGCACCAAAATCACCCCATAGGTTTTCCAGGCTGATTTATTCATTTAATAGGATTGTGTAGTCACCACAATGTCTTGGAAAGCTTTCTATAAATGATGTCAATAGTATCATCCATCCATACACATACATGCATTTATATATCAAAAATAAGTTTGGAAATTATATTAACTCTATCCTATATTTCCTTGCCACTTTGTTTTATTACACCTCAAGGCATACCTACACTATACTATTACAGTATTATGTACCTCACTGGATTGAAGTACTTGCATTATGTTTTCTATGCTATCAACTTCTTTAATTAACTTCATTCTTTTGTTTACATTTGAATCACATTAACCTGTGCCCAAGGCTTTGATCTATCTTCTATTTCCTCAGAAGACTTTGTTATATAATTTAAAAAATGTGAATGCTAAAAATAAATTGCCATCCACTCTCTTCCAATAATTGGTAAAGCTTTCCACTTTTGCTTGATGAGAGAGGGAATGCATTAAGATGCTGACTGCATCTTAATCTTTTAATCATGATTGGAAACCATGTACATTTTTCATGGTTTTGGAAAGTAAATTTCAGAGGACTATTGCTCAGCTCATAGAAATAGCCTGACTTGAACAAACTGGTTTATCATGTCTTATCAGGAGCATATATAACAAAGACTATGCAACTCTTAGCTGCTTTAAGTAGCTCCTCCTTCTACAATCACTATTGATGTACTTTTTGTACTTAGGTAGTTTATATCTTATCTCGAGCAGTGTGGAAATCAATCTCAGTCAGTTTAATCAGAATACATCTTCAACAGAAAAGCTTTCCTGCTTTTTGCAACATAAGCATATCTCTTGTTTTTGTCTTCCTTCCTCCTGAAAGTAGCAAAGGGAACTTGTTTGTCCTGGATTACAAGAGATGGGATGTTTTTATTCAGGTGTCTGTATTTGAGATGATGTTTGTCTGACTGCAAATAACATTGTAGAACTACCTAATTGTTACGTAGCTTCAAACATCATGGCTATATTCTATAATATAGGAAACCCTGCTTAGTATTAGTCACAATTATAATTGATTTCCTTAAACTAGGAGGAGGGAGCATTGCCCTGAAGGCAACTCTTTGCTTGAAGGGAACCCACATTCTTGAAATTGGTGGAATTCAGAATTTATGCTTGGTATTGTCCTAATCTAGTGAATGGCAATAAATGCTCATCTCATTCATGTTGGTGAGAATATAGGAAGCTTAATGTGGTCTTGAATTTTTCAGATGTTCATTTAAAATGGAATATCTAATAACAAATTGTATCTTGCTTAAATATTTTTAAAAGATTTTTTAAATTATATATTAATTTATAATAATTTATACACCTATGAAAATAATAGGTGTCTTTTTGGTTCCTTACTACATGTGTTAATTTTAAATTATGCAAGACATTTGATAATATTTGCTCCTTCTACTGTTTTCTATTTTCTACTCACCTTCCTGCTTGCAGCATCTAGTAGTTAACAAGCAAGATACTGGCAATATGAAGTCTGTAGAGATTCTCAGTCATCCAGGTCATGGTTGTCCCAAAGGTACTTTTTTCAGAAGGCAACTGGACTTTCTTGTTTTTTCTTTTGAAGACGTGTCACTTCAAAAGAAAAAACAAGAAAG
>JANHFL010002825.1:0-11801 GCA_032468155.1 Oxyrhabdium leporinum | reverse complement strand
CATCCTTTTTCAAAATCTGATCTTAACCTTTACTTTTCACTTTAAATGTGTTATGTAAAAATATGTATAACAATATTTTCCCTATTTCTTATCTCTTACTCTATTCTAATCTAATTCTTGATACAGCCAATCTTTTAAAAAGAAAAAGAAAAAATCCTTACTATCTGTCATCTCTTAGAAGTTACACTTCCTTTCTTTTTAACATACCTCCCATACTCCTCCCTTGGGTCCTTATCTACATTGTTCATATTCAACCCAGCCATTATTTCCATCTCCACTATTTTTTGCTGCCAATTTACCCCCAGGTCTGCCAAATTCTCTATCTTTTCCCCAAAAGTATATTTCAATTTGTCCAGTTCCATTTTTCTACCTCCTTGTATATATTCTCCCAACTGTATTTTACCTAATTTTATTATCTCCTCTTTCTTTTCTCCTTGTTCTATTTGTTGTGTAGTCTGTACTATATCCTCTAAGCTTTCAGTTATCTCTCTTGTTTCATGGATTTTATTTTCTTGATTCATTATTCCTTGTTGCACATTTTCAGTCTTTCCAGTTATGTCATGTAATAGGTCTTTTATGTCCCTGGAATTCCTCATCATAATATCGTAGAGATTTTGAATCATCAACATAGTTTCTTTTTGAAGTGCCTCCAATTCTTCCTGATGAGCTATCTTGTCTGTCAGTTGTCTGTCACTGCTCAAAAGTCTATGCTTTTTGATTTCCCAAAGCCAGTAAATTACCTAACATTGTTCATCAGGGGATACAATAGGTATAGTTCTTTATATCCCACAATTAGTCAGTTAGATCCATTTATACAATCCAGGGCATTTTCCAAATAGCTCCTTAAGTCCACTTTTAAATTGCTGGTTAATTCCAAAATCCCAAAATCATTCCATTAAGTACCCCCCAGGTTTTGAAGGTTAGTTCTGTGGTGACCATATAGTAGATACGTATAGAACAGTAGATAATACAGCAGAGTATACTGCATTTTGATTGAAAAAATATTTTTTTTAAAGTGTTTGATAAACAATAGATTTGAATTCAAATTGATTCAGCAATTAGCCTCATACAAAGATGTGTTATTTCCCCTTGTTTAATATATTTTTGTGTAAGTGCATAAAGAATTCTTGTAGTGATGTTAGAAATGTGCTGGTTGGATGCACATGCAGTTTTTGTATGAAGTCTGATTCATTTTATTTATAAGTTCCAAATAACTGTTAGATAGCATACAAAAATGATATTACTGACTGAAAGTGCAAAATATCAAGATAAAATTAAAACAAGTCAGACCAAAGAAACAAAACAAAACAAAAAAAAGGTGGCTTCGCATTTACCTTGTCTCCAAGGCCTGGGAGAGTAACCCAGTCTTTAGTGATTTCTTAAACAACACAAAGGATTATGCTCACTTATTAAAATACAAATTATAATGAAAATAGTGGGAAAATGGGGAAGGGAAAAGGAGACAAAAAAAAGTGTAGGGTAAAGGGGAAAATCCCACTTGTGGTCATAAATTCAGGATTATCAAATCAATAATTAAATACTTTGTACTACCTTAAACTATGTATATGTATTACTAAGTAGTACTAACTACGGGTAACATAATAGCAGTGTTCCAATATCTGAGGGGTTTTCATAAAGAAGAGGGAATCAACCTACTTTCCAAAGCACCTGAAGGCAGGACAAGAAGCAATGGATGAAAACTAAATAAGGAGAGAAGCAACCTAGAACTAGGGAGAAATTTCCTGACAGTTAGAACAATTAATCAGTGGAGCAATGTGCCTCCAGAAGTTGTGGGTACTCCAACATTGGAAGTTTTTAAGAAGAGACTGGACTACCATTTGTCTGAAATGTTATAGGGTTTGCTGCCTGAGCAGGCAGTTGCTCTATTCTAGAAGACCTCCAAGTTCCCTTCCAAATCAGTTATTCTGTTATTCTTTACTAATGGTTTACAATGTAACATTTTAGCTGTAAATAACTGCACATTGTAAACTTAATTTGAAAAGCAACTTCTATATTTGTTCATGCAAGAGAGAAGAGATTGAGTACACTGGATTTTAGCAGCAAATATAATAGAGAAAATGAGATGTTCAAGTTAACTTTTCTAAAACCTCCATTACTTTTCTGGTCTCTGTTGTACATGTATTATTTAAAAAAGTAAAAGTGATCTTTATTTCTCAGGATAAATAAAGTTGTTATACTTTAGATTATTTACTACATGTAATTATGAACAGAGACTTTCTAAAATATTGTATCTATATAATGCATCACATAAAATTAATCTCCAGTTTTGTAATGCAAAAACAATCATATTTACTATGCTTTTAGCTATCTTATAGGAAGTGGGTGCTGCCATTAGTACTTAAATAAAATAAAATATTATTAAGATGTTATATAGTTTTGAGTTCTTTTCTTCTTGCATCTAATGAGGCTTTTTTTGTCTTGATATTGTCTTGATATTCTTTTGTAACTAGTAGACATGCTACAAAAGTCAAATAGATTTTTCATCTTCTCTTCCTCCTGATAACTGATAAGTGTTCATGATTTTGAGACATTCTGGATGGACCTACTAAAGGATTATGCTGGGCAGAAAGGCATTAGATAAACTATAAATGTAGTTTATAAACAAAAATTATAAATTATAATTATAAATTATAAACAAAAATCTTTAATCAATGTTCCCACTTTGTCTAGAAATATATCTTAGGTTTTTTCCTTGGTAACAAATGCTTAATTTCTATCTTCCTAACCTTGCAAAAATAGACTGATAGCCAAGGTAGCAGAGAAAAATTATCAAGTATTTACCCTTTCAAATTTGAGTTTTTCTACTAAGATATTATGCATGGGGTCATTATTTTAGGAGAAGGATTAGGAAACCAGCTGTTAAATGGATCATTTGTATGAGACTTTATGAGAGGTATAAATCTAGAGAAATGTAGATCAAGGCTCAGAAACAAGTATCTTTGATTTTATGATGCAAAGGTGAAGAAAAGTGTTTTGCAGATGAGAAGTAAAATGTTGCTTTCTGATCAGCTACAGAGGCATGCTAAGGTGAATTTTAATTATGACTAAATTGTGGTATTACTCTTTCATACCCTGAACATCTGTTCCCTTCAGGAATGATGATTTATGCAGGCTATCAATAGAGACAGCTTGCTACAGCTTATGTCACAGTTTGTGGAAAGATGGGGTCGTATTTCCAAAAATATCAGCTTTTATGTGGATAGCAGCCAGTGTGTTATTAAGGTAATAGGCGAAAGGGAGCATGATATGTTCGCTTTTAATTTTGAAACTAAATATTTACTTTACTTCTTTTCTTCCAGACCATCTGTTGTTAATGAAGAATGCAACTTGGACACTGAATGGTCTCATTTTTCCTAGAGATGTCAAGAGAAGAAAAGCTGAGCCTGTACTTTCCAAACGTATGAAGAAACTTATAGAAAAACCTATGATCAGACTTTTGGTGTTTAAGAACAGCATGGGACAGGATGGTTATGAAATAGCAGCATCTCCAAACCAAATTGAAAAGGTATATAGAGATGTGGCATGGCAAAATCCAAGTATATGAAGAAAGTTTTCACTTTTGTTTTATTATTTGTAATTGGTCCATTTAGATACTTGAATAGAGTAGAGATAATTCAGCTGTGGAGGTTACCAAAAATTGTAGGTACACCACTCATAGATAATTGAATAGATTCCATTATGCATTGTCATGTTTTGTTTGGATGCTTTACTGGACCATTAAATCCAATCTTTTGGGGTTAGATTTGGGATAGAGACTTGGGCTCATGCAATTCCATTAACATTTATATGTGGAGAACTAGAATTGATCTATTGAGATTTTTGTAAGTATTTAAATTTGCTTTATAATTCATGTTTAAATTTTGGAAGAAGAAAAAGAAAACAAATCTGAAGAAGTTGAGCATTACAGAATTGGACATGAAAAGAAAGGGACTTAGATGCTTAATAAATGGTGTTTGGAGCAAGAAAATAAAAAATGTTGGATGCCTGGGTACTTCTTTCCTTCAAATAGGTCTAATTCCTCTAATTCCCAGATTTCACTTAAAAATATCTATTTTATAGAAAAAGGTCTCTTTCTGCTTCAAAGTGTTTTCAGTTAATGAATGAATAGACATAGCAATAATGAACATGCCCAGTATGAAGATGGAAGTGACATTTGTACATTTGTTTGTTTCATGTTGAGAAGTGTTTACTATAATTTCATATAAACTATCAAATTTATTGAAATGATAATTCAGAATTTTAAAATTCGAGGTAGCTGAGATTGGGTAATAATGTCTTTATTTTGCAACCACCCCCCCAAGGTAAAAGTGAAATGAATGAGCTAACACATTTCTAACTCTTTTCTTTAAAAAAAATGATGAGTTCTAAAATATTTTTAAAATGCTGTTTCCAAAACATGCAGATAATAGCTATTTTTATTATACACTTGGCTAAAATAGCAGTCCCACAAAATAGTGCAGTAAGTATTATCTCCATTCAGGGCTGAAGGGTGGGGGTTACAGTAATTCTGATGCCCTATGTACTCATGAATAAACTTATTCATGGATAAGCCTACTCTTAAATGTTTAATGAAAATACATGTATGCTATTTGCAGATCAGGTGATCCACAAAATGTCTGTATGTTTTATTTTTTACAATTGTCTCATCCATGGGTGATCCACAGACCATCCATTTTCATAGTACCTGGTTAAACATTCAACTGTCATTTTAAGCAAACAGGATTCCTTACTAGCACTGATGATGTTACCTAGTTAACGTAATGAAACATCTGCAAGAAAACAAGCAAGCTCAGAAAGCACCAAGGACCCCTCATTTCAACCCTGAGCTACAAATATTCTCCTTTTAAATGTCATTTTATCATTGATGGCTTATTTGTGAGTATATATAGGATATATGGGTAGTTTAAAAAGAATTACCATATATACAGATAAGCCCATCCATGGATAAGCCAAACCCTATTTTTGCAGTTCATTTTGGCACTTAAAATTCTCAATTTATTTGCAAGTATATATGGTAATTCCAGTATTGTAATCCTATTTCATGTTATGTTTCATACTCTTTTAACTGCATTTGGACTGACAAAAGCATCACTGTTTTTCTTAAACCAGCACTGTACTAAGCAATACTTTAGAACCAATGCCCTGGATGTTTTGTTATCAGAACCACCAGAAATTGTAGATCTGTTCTTTGGTGCTATTGGGCCTTTAAACAATTATTTTAATTGATTGTAAAATGAGATGTGAAATTCCAATATCAAAAATAAATATGCCACTCCAAGAATATATGTATATTCTATAGTTCAAATAAAGCAAAAGCTGCATTGAGTAAGATAAAAGGAAGTAACTGACCAAAATCCTGAAAGTAATCTGCATTTCAAAAGACAGTATAGAGGAAAAGGCTCCATCTTGGATTCAGTCTTTGATTCCCTTAAGTCCTTCCATATAATCCAACTTTGTTTCCATGGAATCCTTGGTACTTTCTTTGTTCTGTTTGCAGATTTTTCATTACCCAATTAGATAACATCATCAGTGCTACTGAGTGTGGGACTTGCTCCCTGTTCATATACAATAGCTTGCTCACTTGGCGAGGACTAGTTTTCTTCTTGGTAGTTCATATAAATAAATATTGATTTGCACTTAATTCTTTCTCTGGTGTCTCTGCTTATTTGGACATTGGCTGCTGGAGGAGATATGTTCTGGTCTTGCTTTTTTCACAGCTTTTTGTTGTCTCTTTTGAATGGTGTGTGAATAGGGTTTATTTCTATGTGTCTGTTGATGGCTGATTTATCTGAATGTCAAGCTTCCAGGAATTCCTTAGTATTTTTAGATTTGGCTTGGTGTAAGATGCCAATTGAAATTGCGATTGATTTTGCCCATATGTTCTGAGATTAAGAAGCTTTCATTGTTTCTTCTGATGGCTAGTTGGTGTTCAAGGATTTGTTCTGCTACTTGTCTGCCTATGTTGGATTGGCTATCTGTTTTCTTTTTGTGGTGTTCCGGGTTGTTGTAGTGTGTTTCGGTTCATCTGAATAATGTTCTTATATAGCTTCTGCTGTGGAAGGTTGGGTTGTTACTTTGGTAATAGAGCACTTGGTTAGTTTGTAGGTTTTTTGATAAATTTTTATTTCTAATTTGCCATCTTTTCTGCTGTTACTGCTGAAATACAGAAAGTTTTCTTCTTCCCTTGTGAATTGTATTCCTTTAAACTTCTTGATTGTTTCATGTGTCTTCTCTAGTTGTGCCTTCTTTATTACTTTAAAGGTGTCTTTCTCCACATATTAGATTCATACTTTTGGTTGTATTTGTTGCCATGCTATAATTTCTAGGCGGCCTTAAGGTAATAACGTAGAAACTATCCAGCAGAAAATAATGCCCTAATCAAGAAACTACCAAGGAAAAAATGACCCCAGCTAACATTGGCAGGGCAAGCCAGTAAATTAAAAAGGAGCAAACCGCACACTCACCAATGCTGATGTTACCTAGTTGGGTAATGAAATGTCTGCAAGCAAACAACCAAGCTCAGAGACCACCAAAGACGCCATGGCTCAAGCATGAGCTAAATATTTTTTTCTGTTAGAATTTTGTTTCCATTCTGGAAAAAAGGTTTTAATCAGCCATAGGTTGAAGGAAGCAAAAACATGAAATCTTGTATTCATTTTCTTCTTCTTCTTTGTGTGTGTGTTATTTTTTTATCATTTGCCTAAAACAAGTAAATAGCATAAAATGGAATATTAGGAGTCAATTTTCTTTATTTCATTGCTAGATATTTCATAGAATCTAGTTTATTTTTCCTGTTATTCTATTATTCCGGCAATCAGCTTTTTGCATTGTTATAAATGAATATACTTGTATTATTTATAATAATGTTAAACATGGATTGGAAGAATATTGTGAACCTTCAGAGTTACTGAAAAGGATCCTGAATGGCTGAGATACCACTAACAGCTAAATATATTTGTGCTTGATTCTAAAAGAACAATAATATTTTGATTTTGTTTTAAGTTTTTAGATATTTGTACCATGCGACTGAACCTTATTTCATCAGCAAAGTATATATACAATATGCATGGCGAAAAAATGGAAGATCTCCTAAATGGTAAGAATTGCACCATTTGCTATTATAAAATAACAAACAACAGCAACAGTAGCATGTATGAAATGAAGCAACTAGTTCATGCATGCGTAAATGTTTGAATGCTAAACATAAAAAAAAGTCTTACAGCTTAGTGTAGCCTATGATTTCAATAGTAAACTGAAATTTTCATGTCAATTAAATCATATTATTTATTCAATGACCAGATCAGTTTTCAAGAGTTTTCCTATAAAATCTCTTATACAATGAGAATTTAACTCATTTAAGGTTGCTACTTCTAATTTTCATCTGAATAAATACTACTTTTTTCACTATTTCTAATTGGACTAGCATCATTATAAAGTACCTTTTAGTTTTTATTTCTATTTGTATGTATGTGTGTATTTAAATTACTTGGCTGTAACAGGAAAGGACAACTTGTATAGTAATTGTTTTTGATTGAAAGAAAAAAAAACCCTCAAAAAGTGTAGATCATTGCAGTAAAATTAAGCACCCACAAAAATAAGAGTATTATTGGATTTCTCATAAAAGTTAATTTGGCAATGGTATCAATATTATAGGATTGAACTCCTATATTGTACTTTACATAAGCCCAATTGAATCTGTTAGTGATTTGCCAAATAAATATCTAATGCTGAAGGTGCCAATGGAGCTTGGGTTTACGTGCGTGCGTGTGTGTGTGTGTGTGTGTGTGTGTGTGTGTGTGTGTGTGAGAGAGCGAGAGAGCGAGAGAGAGAGAGAGAGAGAGAGAGAGAGAGAGAGAGAGGGAGAGAGAGATGTATATTTAATACAAATATTCTTAACAAATGTCCTCTCAGAGGACTGAGAGCATTTAACTATTACAAGAATTGACGAAGAGAGTTACTATTGTTGATTTAAAAAACTGAAGTGAAAATGAATAAACGTCACTTTGTGATTGCCATCTACAATGCTTCTACTATGTTTGTTCTTAACTGAGAAAAAGACAACATATATTTGTGACATGCTCATAGCAACATTTGAAGAGAGTTTCAAGGATTGGAGCAGTAACTGGATACATTTCAATTCATAAGAGAAGATGAAGCTGTGTTAGATCAAAGGACTAGAACAGGAACTGACAGAGAAGAAACTGATCTTCTTGAAGAAGAAAATCAAAGATATAAGCTCAGTGTATGAGAGTGACAACCAAAATAAGAAGTAGAAGCTATTCTGTGTCACGGGAATTTGGATACAGTTCTTAGGCCTTTGCAGGAAAAAAAGAAAATAGAGTAAAGATACATTTGAGGTCAAAAAGGAGACAGGAAAATGAACCTCTATACAGTGTTGGAGATGTAATAAAATCGAATATTAAAAGACAATTATAACAAAATAATGAAAAGTGTTATGCTATACTTTAATTCAATACAGCGAAGAACTAAATAAAAATCTGAGGGACATGGATGGTTCAAAAATACATACATACATACATACATACATACATACATACATACATACATACATACATATGTAAAGTAAGTAAACTTGTTGGTTTATGAAGGATACTGTCTGCCAGTAGCACAGAGTAGGGTACTAGAACAACTCCAAAGACTTGTCCTTGACTGACAATTCATTTAGCAACTGTTACACAGTGTTGAAAAATGACTTATGACCTGTGCACAAAGTTATGGCCATTACAGTGCATCCACAGTCACATGATCAAAATTCAAGTGCTTGGCAGCTCACCCACAGTTATACCACAAAAGTGCTTCAACTGCTCCTACCCCTCTATTCCCGCCTATTAATGCTCTTTCGGCTGCCCTTCATCTTGCTTTGTGGAGCAGCAAGCAGCCCCAGAATTGCACGGTTCTGGGACTGCTTGCCACTCCCTGGGATGCTTCAGCCTGCCCCAGCAAGCACCAGGAAGGATTCGTTCACATAGATGCCTTCTCTCTTTGTTCCATGCAGCGCCCTTTCACTCTTTTTGTGCCCAGCCATCATGGCCAAAGCAAAAGTGACTCAGTGCCTTTGCTGTCTCCTTTTCGCTCCTTTGCTGATTTCTTTTTGCTGCCTTTGCTGTCTCCTTTTCAAACCCATGGTTTCCTTTAGCCGTCAGAATGCTGCACTTTCTTCGTAAAGCTGTGCTGTCTTTTCAAAGAATTAGTACTCAAGTATTATGTCCAATTCTGGACCTCTGACCTTTAACTTTAAGAAGGATTCAGACAACTTGAAAGAGGCTAAGAGACACACACACAACAACAAAAAAATCCAAAGAGTAGAATTAAACTTAAGACTTAAGAATAACAAAACTTTCTGGATTTCGTGTCCATATAGCATGGCTTTGTTTACATTTAATCTGTAAATACACTAGTCAGGAGATTTTCTGAGAGGAGATACTGAGAGAAGATAGATTTCCAAAAAACATAAATACTTGTCCTGAACATAGCAACCTCGTGCAATACGCTAGAGTCAAAAACTTTTCCAGATGCAATGGGCAGCATGTGGGAAATACATACAATTACATGTAATTAATGACACATAAATTTCATCTATGAAGGTAGAGAAGATTGATGGTAGCTGAGTGTAAAATCAAAGATTTAAGGATTATGGAAAGTGAAATATGGCAAAAGAGGGCTGAATAACATAATCAGCCAATAGAGATGAATTTTGGTGATGGACTAACAAGAAGTTTGGAAGAGGTAATCAAATAAAGTTAATATAACTAAAACAGTAGCAGAACCTGTGGATAATTGTCAGATATTATCTAGGTTAGAAGAACCTCACATTCTTAGAAGATCCTCACATTCTTCATTTTGGTCTCTGAGCATAGGGGTTTGGCCTATGCAGAAGCCCTCATTAGAATTCACTCTATAGCAGGAGTGTCAAACTCAAGGCCCATGGGGTGCTTGGATCTGGCCTGCAGGCCTGCCCTGGAAACAGCAAAGGACTGGTCCACAATGCCTCTGCCAGTGAAAACAGAACTCGGGAGGGCCTCGTGGCCTCCCCGGGCTCCATTTTTGCTGGCAAGAGGCCGTCATGGCCCAAAACAAAGCCTGGGCAGGCCTCGATGAGTGATGTGGAGCTGACCATGCCCACCCTTGCCTCCTGAGGTCAAACACAACCCTGATGCGGGCCTCAGTGAAATTGAGTTTGACACCTCTGCTGTATAGTAACTGTATCATATGGCAGAAAGTCTGCCACTTTACACATATCTGAATGCTTAGCTCCTGTGTTCCAGTTTGAACATTGTAGCAGGTTTTTAGGATTGTACTATCTTTCAGTGAATTTACTGTTTTTTTGTATTACCCTTACCATTTTTTCTCTCTCTCATCTTACCTGATTCCCTCTCCACCTCCCAAATAATAAGCTATGTGGTGGTGCAGTGGTTAGAATGCAGTGTTGCAGGCTATTTCTGCCAACTGCCAGGAGTTCAGTTCTCACTGGCTCAAGGTTGATTCAGTCTTCCATTCTTCCAAGGTCAGTAAAATGAGGACCCAGATTGTTGGGGGCAATATGCTGACTGTAAACCGCTCAGAGTGGGCTATAAAGCACTATGAAGCTGTATATAAGTCTAAGTGCTATTGCTATTAGCTCAAAAGTGCTGATGGTTATTAGTTTTCTCTGTCATAGTACAGTTTAGGAATGCACCAACTTTAATAGCAAACAACCATTTATATATTAATTTATATAATAATTTGGAAATCTCATAAGAACAGTTATTCAGAAATTTAAATGAAGAATACAACACGATTTCCTTACGTTAAAGAAATATATATATATTATATATAGAAGTCATTTGACATCTACAATAGTTGCTTCGGGTTTTCTGCCCTATCTTTTGGAAAAAATATAGGATACAAATCAGTATGCATATTTTTTAATTTTCAAAAATATATTAACTAAAATAGCAATATAACTTGCTTATTTTAAAACACTTTATAGCCACCAGTAACATGGTTATCAAATTACGTTGCAACATTTTGCTGCTCACACCACTTGTTCATTAAGTCCTCAGTTTCCCAAATCTCTATGCTGCCAATACTCGAGTCTAGCCAATATTCTGTCATGTACACCAGCAAGGTAGGCATAAGTGGAACTGGAAGAATTTAAAATTCTGCAGAATTACAACATATTCTTAGAAAATCTTTTGTGGGAGAGAAACCCCCCCCCCCAATAAATGAAAACTGAATATCTTAATTGACTATAACATGTGAATTGATTGCTGAGAAATAGAATGAGTGACACATCATAACTTTGTGTTTTTTTTATTTCACCCTCTATCTGCAGCTGTTCATTTATATTTATTATTTTTGTATTGCGTTTCTTCAGTTATATACAGAAAATAGGAGGCCCTTGTTGGCAAAGTTCTTTCTAGTTGGATACATACAATATTGTTTTGCTAATGTTGCTGTATATGTTATGCATGTATGTCAGGCTACTTAAGAAATGTTATGCATCTTAGCGGTTATGAACTATTACTCTTCTTCTAGCTTCCCAATTTTTGTTCCCATGGCTCCAAATTTGGGAGATAATTGAGTATACATATTGAACATATTAAGTAATACAACAGGTATTACATGTTGGGGCAATATGCTGACTCTGTAAACAGTTTAGAGAGGTCTGCAGAACAGAGTGAAGCGGTATTTTTTTTTTTTTTTTTACATTTTTATATACCGCCCCATTCCGAAGACTCGGGGCGGTTTACAGCTTATAAGCAATACTCTTACATCAG
>JANHFL010002824.1:447208-458726 GCA_032468155.1 Oxyrhabdium leporinum | reverse complement strand
TCTAAAAAAGGCCCAACCTTTGCATCGACTGGCGGAGAGGTTCGGGGAGAGAGCGAGAGCAAGTTGGGCGCTTCCACCGGTTAACTGACGCTGGGAGATCTCGGCCGAGCCCATCTCCTTCCATCCTGCCCCGACATCCTCGGCGCCAGCTGCCCAGCAAACGACGCACACACATCCCCCCCCAGACCCTCGGCGCAGGGAGCCCTGGGGCGCAGGCAAAGCTCAAATCGTTTCTCAAAACGATTGCCAAGCCGACGCGCCTCCTTCCGCCTACTGGCTTTCCTCCCCGGCCGTTTTTGGGATGGGGGCAGGTAGGACGGTGGAGAAGGCCTCCCTCCCAGAGTGGGACAGGAGCTCCAGCAATTCTTTCGGGGGTACAAAGCCTAAATTCGCCTCGGCACCGTGTCGAGCACGATCCTGCCCCAAATCACTAGGAAGTTTTCTAGGCTGGGTCGCAGTTTGAGTTCCCCCAGACTTCTCCGAGCCCTCTTTGCTTCGTTTTCTCAAACAATTTCTGCAGCTTCCTGAGACGACCGACCCCTCGTGGAACGAGCCACAGGCCTGTCTTCCGAGCATCCCGCGGGAGTCGGGGAGAGTTTGCTGGGGGGGGTGGGTGGGTGAGAGAAGGGGAACAGATGGATCGGGACCAAAGTTTGAGTTGCCTTTCCTCAAGCTACGACCCCGTGCCGGTTGATTTGTGTGATTCTCCGAGAAATAAAGCTGCAAGCCTTCAGCGCAACTTTACGACGGGAAAGCAATTCCGTTTTACTTTTAAGTTTACAGGGCTAGTTAGAATCGATCTGCTAAAACCTTTGAAATCTGGATTTGAACTACGAGCGGGTCAGCGGCAGGGTCGGGATAGCATGGTTGTAAACAAGGATCTGACCGCCATCCTAACCTGAAATCCCAAAGAGCCTCGCTTTGCAACGCATGCCAAGCAAATCAGCGCGATCTCCAAGTAAACACTGTTACAATTGCGAAGTGGGCCCACCCGCCCGCAAAATCGAATTCATTTCTAATGAGAGACGTTGTTAAGAGAAGCAAGAGGAGAGAGAAGCGTGACTAGTGAGGAAAGGCAACAAGAAAGGCCGAGTTTCTTTCCCTGGGGCCCATAATTCCGCTCCTTTTCTCTCTTGCAGCCCACGAGAGAGCTGAACATTTTTGACGAACATTTTGACGCGTTTAGTAACGTCCACACTCTTTTTGCGAATACCGTTAAGTCACGCCTGGCAAGCTGCAGGGTGTGCCACTGTTTAGACCTGCATACGATTGCGGAGGGATCTCTGCGGGATATTTAGATCTACACCCTCGCATCATTCTGGCCTTAACTACTAGAGAGACATAAACGAATTGAAAAGCGGCGAGCTGGTCCCGCGTGAGACAATTGAAAGCTGGCAAACGCCCCGTTCGAAACCTGGTTTGGCTAATATAACTAACAGAATCGTAATGTGCTCTCCCTGCACTGATGGAAAGGGGAAAAAAGCAAACAAACCCGATTGAGAATATTATTGCCATTTCTCAGGCATTGCAAGGTGGCGTGTCAGAGCGAACTTTTTGGAAACTAATGCTCACTTCTTTAAAACGCTCCTCGTTCGGGTATAAAGAAGCACCTACAAACCCAAGAAAGTTGGAAGTCGGTAGATCGGTCAGGGGGAATCTTCGGAAGTAAAGGCCTCTGGCTTCCAATAGGGTTGCCTTCCAAAAAAGGGCTTTTGGAATGGGGAGGGCCAGGGCACGTCCAAAATCTCTGGAGTTGTCTACCTTCAGGCTGGTTTGTTGCCTGTAGGGGCAGCCATAGAGAAATCCAAGCACCCAGCAACCCTTCTCTTAGCTGGACAGGATTTCTCCTTTCCTCTGCAGAACAAATTGACTGATTTGCCCTTCCTTCCTTCCTTCCTTCCTTCCTTCCTTCCTTCCTTCCTTCCTTCCTTCCTTCCTTCCTTCCCTAAATTCGCTAGTAATACCCTTGGTCTAGTAATACCTTTGGTCCAAGAATATCAAGGCTGGACTGGGGGAGGAAATCTCTTCAACAGGATCCTACCTAGCCAGATTCCCTCCCTTCAAACTCAGCCTCTCCCCCTTTTCTTTTTCCTTTTCCTTCTCCTTTTCCTTTTCCCTTTCCTTGCCCTCAGTTGAGCGGAGGTTTTCCTTTGGGCGCTGCAACTCTTTCAACTATACTTGAAAATCCAATGCTGTGTGTATGTCAAATGATTTTTAGTCTATTGATCGGACTGTCGGAGATAAACTATTTATCAATAACTCATGAGCTAGGTGGATTTAATTTCCTTCTCTCTGCCCAGCCCAGTCCCTCCACGAAGACAAGAAAAGAAAACGAGAGCTGTGTGTATGTGGGGAGAGATTCTGTTGGCTGTACACAGCCCCAGCTAAACCGCGGAGTTAACATTAACGTCGCTTTCCTCCGTCGGGATCTTTGTTTGCCACCCATTTTAAAATAAGCTAATTGTAAACCTCTCTCTCTCTCTCTCCTCAGAAGGAGTCCCAGCTCAGTTCAGTTCAGTTGGGGCCCGGATAAATTGCAACCTTTCTCTCTAAACCTCTTTGAATTCAGACGAATTTGCAATCAACAAAAGAAATGACAGGATTGGGCCGAATTTTAAGTAAATGTAGGAGGATTCTGCAGGGGAAACGCACAAGCGCACACCCAACGCGCGCGTGCGCGCGCGTTCACACACACACACAGACGAACTATTCAACGATATATTTTTTTCACCCCGACAAAAGAAAAGCGATTATGCTGAAAGAACCAAGCGGGCCAGAAAGGGTGTAACAAAACAAAACAAAACAAAACAAAACAACAACAACAAACAAACCACCACCACCACCCCCAAAAAACCCACAACAACCCCCACACATTTTAGCTTGAGGACCTCTCAGATGCTGCCTTTTTTCAACCTCCACTAACAACTTTGTGCCGCCCAAAACGACCCAGTCGCCGATTCCGAAAAAGGCTCCCGGGCACAGACGCGCACGCAGCTCGCTGGAAAGCAGAAGGCCCGTCGATTTCAGCCGAAGTTGGAGAGTCTCTGGGGGGGGGGGGGAATGGCGGCGGCGGGCGGGACGGACACACGATTTGTACGAGAGCCCAAACGAAAGAAGAAGCAGCCTTCCTTTCACCCCCTATTTTCCAATAGCCCCGGACGCCAAAACCAAAGGCCCGCTCTAAAACAACGCCTGGCGATATATATGTCTGTGTGTGCCGGAGTGTGCGTACCAGCCTCTCGCTTACCTCGAAGCTTCTGGTAGAGCTGCAAGTTAAAAAAAGAAAAATGTTCTGGCATAACCGCCCGGCCGATTGATTCCCCAGGAGCTCCCGAAGCAGAGTTTTTCTCCTACAAAAGAAACCAAGAGGGAAGAGGGTTAAAAAGACCCTTCCTCCGAGACGGTTGCCCTCTCGCCTTCTCTTTCTCCCGCTTCTGGCGATGAAGATGAAGGTGAGGGTGGCCTTGGTGATGGTAATGAGGATGAGGATGAAAGAGCGGGAGGTAGGAAAAGGGGCAAACTGGAAAACTGCGACCTGCTTCTTAAACAGTAAGGCAAATAAGAATAATGATTTTTTTTTTTAAAAAAATAATAATATACCAAGCTCCCTCTCTAACACCCCCCCTTCTGGTGAGCGGAGGGGCAGGAGGCGCTGGAGCGAGGTGGAACTGGATTTGGGGGTGGGGGGCAGAACGATGGCGAACGCGCGGCAGTCGGGCTCGCTCGCTCTCTCGCTCTCCCGGCTGGGTTTGCTGCACAAGCGCCTCTCGGGCAACTTTTTTGACGGCGGCTCTCCAACCAATAGCAAGCAGGGAATGATTGACACATCTAAGCCAGAGGGAAAAGAATAAAAACAGACAACGGGGGGAAAGGAAAACAGGGGCCCAGCTTCGCCGGGGGGACAATCAGGCAACAAATAACAGCTACTTTTTCAAAAAGAGACGCACAGGCAGGCACATAAAAATATACAGGGAGAAAAGGCTCCCCCTCCCTTCCCTTCCCTTCCCTGCCCCCACCCCCACTCCAGCCCTCCAGCCTCCGGAGCGCTTCTGACTGGAAGCCCCTCAAGTCGCGCCGGGTGGACAAGCCAGGATCGGGTTACCCCTGTTTGCTGCGGGGCAGAGAAAAAGAAGGACGGCTTGAAGGGCGGAGAGGAGAGATGGGGGCAATTAGCCCCTCGATCATATAAATAAATATCAGGACGCGGGTGGGAGAGCTCCCTCTTCCAAGGAAAGGTGGTTTAGACTTGAGGTCGTGGCGTTTCCGTGGGCCACGGCTCCTCAAATAAGTCGGCGCCCGAGTCCTACGAGGGAAGGGGAGTCGAGTCGAGTCGTTGCGGTTTTTCTGGTGGGCAAAGAAACCCCCTCCCCTTTCCACCCGCAGCCTCCCAATCTCCGCAAGTCCTCCAAAACGGGCAGGGTGAGAGGACGGGGAACGGCGACGGTAGCCCGCCTATTTCCCATAGACTTGGGGCAGAGATTTCACGGCAGTTGCACTCACTGGCTGGGTTCTCACAACCGGCTAAACCCTTACACCGGGCTCCCCAAACGCGATCCCAGTGGAATAAGATGCGATCTCCCTCAAGGAAACGGCTTGGTTCATCCAAGCGGAGGAATAATGGCCGGCTTCCCGCAACCTGCTTGAACTAGGAGCTGCCCAGGTCCATCTTAGCCCAGGCGAGCCTGTGTTGGGACCGCGGCCAAGTGCGCCCGAGACCGAGCCAAGCAGCGAATGCGGGTGCGCCTGTGTAGCCTACCTGCGCAAGGAGGACTCGCCTCTTCTTTGCGGGCGAGCGTTTCCACGAGGGAGGTGAAAGTCCTGAGCGTCAGTGGGGGAGGAGCTTCCCTCACACTCACCCCCTCTTTGCTTGGGAGTCAGAACCTCCGGACTCGGTCGGATTTCGTTCTGCGGAGACCTGCCTAAACTTGCAGGCTTAAGCCACTTGTCCCCAACCACGGTTCCCCAGAAGTCAACCGGCGACGGTGGCTAATAAAGACACATTTCATTGGGGGGAGATTAAAACAACCACACTCGCTCTCAAATCCCCCCCCCCGCCCCGAGCTGGCCCCCAGGACTGCCACGCGTTGGGTTTCGAAGAAAGCTTATTTGTGGGTTTGTGGGTATTTGAGAGAGGGGTTGCTGGCCTAACTTAATGGAAAGGCCGGGCTGAAAGCGAGCAAAGAAAATCCTAGCAGGGGCACATAACGAATATTTAGTCCTCTCTTAAGTCCGGTAGTCTCCCTTCCCAGCAAAAGCTGAACGGGTCTCCTCTTCGCACAAAAGGCAGAAACTTCCTTGCCTTGGTGGGTCGGCGGGACCCGTCGGGGAGAGCCAAGAAACCTCGGCGCTATGAGGCATTTCGAGAACCGGAGAAATTTCGACGGATAACCTGAGCCATTCCCAAGACTCGAGGCTTGGATACGGATATAGGCACGGGACACCGAGGTCTTTGAAACAGGACTTGAGGAAACGAAATCGATTGAAATCGAGTTCGGATCCTGGAGGTCTCCTCCTCTTCGGGGGGAATCTGCTTGGACGTATTCCTCTTCCCCAAGACTGAAGCCAGTTCATTCAAACCGTCAAATGTTAATAGCTGCATTCACAGAAGGCGCTTTTATATAACCCATACTGAATTAACTCATTTCTTGGGTTCGTCCTATATTTCGAAATTAACGAGAAAGGCCGGGCTGACCTAGCACCCTAAGTCACAAGTAGCCAGCCGAGGTTAACGCTAGTGTGTAGCCGCTGATCTGAGTTGTGTGAACTTCTCTGACAGGGATGAAGGGCTACGTTTCAGGACGAATCCTCCTCTGGCTCATCTCAGGATCGTTAGGACTTTTCGCATTCTAGCGATTTATTACGTCGCCTCTTTATGTTAATTCCTGGCTGGGCCCTGCCTCAAGCAAGCGACTTTCCCACCGCAATAAATTAATTATCGCAAACTACCTAGTGGTTGGTTTCCTTCCTTCCTTCCTTCCTTCCTTCCTTCCTTCCTTCCTTCCTTCCTTCCTTCCTTCCTTCCTTCCTTCCTTCCTTTCTTCCTTCCTATGCTTTGCCTTTGGATGCTCTATTTTCTTCGCGGGCTCTTTCCATCTCTCCAAACTGCTGCCACTACCTAAAATCTGCCCCGCCAAGGGTCGGGGACCGAAGCCAGAGACTGGGTTCCCGGGCAAAAGTCGTCTCTACCGCTCTCTTGATTTTGCTTAAGAAACCGAGGGCGACGGACAAAGAAGGGCGCGGGTGATTTGCTCTTTGCCCAACCCTTTCGGGCCGGACCGCTTGGACGCTTCCTCCCGACCCCATTGCCAGCTCTGGGTAAAGAGTCTCTTCTCCTAGTCCGCCTTCAGCTCCGAAGAGCCTGTACGATTCATTGGGATCACAGTAAGGGGAGGGGGGGCAGGGAGGGATCGGTTGGGCTGCTTGTTGCGTTCCCTGCATCTGCGAGTACCTATAGCGGAGTATATGAAAGTTCCGCTGAGCGTCCTCCCTTAGACACGCTCTTCGGTGCGCGGGGAGGAGGGGGGGGGGAACTCTCCGATGCTACTTACAAGTTGTTTCTTGGAAGTGAGCTTGGCACCAAACTGGGTCTTGGAAAAGTCAGCCAGGCTGGAAGAAAAACTTCAGGGAGGAGATCTGGGGAGAGAGAAAGTGAAAGGGAGGGGACAAGAGAGAGCGAGGATGGGGTGGGAGGAGAGAGAGAGAGAGAGAGAAGGCTCACTAAATGAAACTGGACGCCACTTTGCACCACTAATAGAATAGCCTTGTAAATAAATACTTCTGGGGGAGAAGACACACACATTTTATAGGGGTACATATTTACAGGGTGTATATGCACACACACAAGTATACGTATGCATGCCCACATCTGCCTACATAAGCTCCCTATGTCCTGGTGAAATTGCAGAGGCTGCGGTCTGAGGCTGCGAACGGGAGCAATAACCACCCAGGCCGCTTTTCACCGACCCTTTGGCCCCCTGGTCCAGGCACTTGCCGTTCTCGCGCGGCCAGAAATAAAGCCGGGCCCAGAAACGGACTGTTGCGTTTGTGCGCCTTAAATAAACAACAGGTCCCTCTTTAAAATTCTCCATCCACTCCAGATGTCTAAAAAAAGCAAGATCGCGATGATTTTGTCACGGTTTGGTAAATTTACCCCTTTAAGAGGCTTTCATAAATCCCAGAACACACCTTCAGCCAGATTTGAATATAGATTTAGGTTTTAAAACCCAGTCGCAGGGAACACGGCTCTATCAAAGAGAATTTCCCCCTTTAGCTTTAGCCACGTTGGCGTCCGTAGGGCTCTTGAGGGGGAAAAAGGAGGGGAGGCAGAGAGGAAGAAAAGAAGGAAAAGAACGAGGCAGGAGGAAAAGAAGGAAGGAAAAGGAAAAAGAATGGACCTGGAAGGAAGAGAAAGGGGAGAAGGGGGAAAAACTGTGGGTGTGTATCCTAGAGGAATCAAAATCAACTTTGATTTATTTTTTATTTTTATTTTTATTTTTTGAGGAACGGCCATTCACATCGCCGGATTTGTTTTTTTTTGCAGCTGAAAGGAAAGTTGCAGATTTCTCGCGGATCGGTGGTGGGTTTTTTTTTCTTTCTCCTCCACAGAAACGTGAGATTTTTGGGGATGGAGGGGGGAGGGGAAGGATGCATCCGGATTCTCCCTTCACCCCCAGCGTGTTTCAAATTTTCTCCCCGGTCCACTTGGAAACTCTTTACAGTCCCAGCTGAAACCGAATTCGGATCTGAAGGAACTGGAGTAAGGTCCAACTTTGGCGTTGCTGCTGTTTTGGGAACGGGAGAGAGCGCCCACCTTCTGTGAAGTAAGTGACTTTGCAATGCATTCTCTGTCCCGCCAGCTGTTTAAGAAACCGGCTCCTCTCTCTCTTTTTCTACCTTGCCTTCCACTCACCCACCCTTTTTCTCTCCCTGCGGACACTCCCCCCCCCCTAGTACTTTTCCACACTCTTCCAAATTACCTTAACGGGTTCTCTCCCCCCCCCACTTGGGAAGGAGGGGGTTTCCTCGACTTCGTAAGCTTCTGAGTCTGCGATAAACTGGGGATGGGGGTGGGGGACCTTCCCCCCCCCCATAGAAAATAGGGATTGTCAGTGAAATATGCACTTCTTCCCCGCTGGCCCCCACTCATTCCTCTCCGGAGCATATTCACCACAGTTTTCCGTGCTCCCTTTCCCCCCCCCCCCGGAATGGGGAGTCGCCACCGTCCTTTCCACCGACTCGGGAACTTTGCGCGGCCAAACGGCTTAACTTTCTTTGAAGCCGAGCAACGATTTCTCCCTTTCAGCCAGAACAGCGGCAAACTTCAGCACTTTCTATCCTTGCTTTCTAACTAACTCCAACGCCGTGAATTAGGGATTAGGAAAGGTCGAGAGATACTATAGCAAACCAAAGAGGTGTGTGTGTGTCTGTGGGGGGGGGGGTGTTTCCTCAGGAGAGTTGGCAATGGGAAGTTGGTTCCATCTTCCTGGAAGTTGAGGTGCAGACCTTCGTTTCTTTCTTTGGAAGGCTGGCAAGGAGCTGGAGGAAGGCGACGAGTCACCAGAAAAGAGGGGTGTGTGTGTGTGTGTGTAAACAACAGATCTGCCTCGCCCACCCCCGGCAGACTAGCCAAGAGCGCGCTTGGACTTGCGTGGGTTTCCTAGCTATATGACCCATCCGGAGAGTTGGGGAGAGGGAAAATTTGTGCTGGGCGGGATGAGGGCGCATCCTGAACGATTGTCTCCCACCACGATTCCTCCCCCCCCCCCGGACTCCTAATATGATCTCTTAGCACTATTCTAACTTTGGTGGAAGGCGCCGCGTATGTATCAACGGCGGGGAGAGCCTTTACTTCGGTTAGAGGTCCCACCACTTCTCCATTCCAGCCTCTCTCTTTAACCCCCTCGTTCTTTCCTTCGTTCGGAACGGCGTGGAAAAGGTGGGCAGCGTGCAGATGGTTGCCACCCCCCCTCCCGGCAGCCGTGCACACGCTGTACGTTCAAGGCCCCACGGGAGACAGTGAGGGGCGCCGACGGCCGTGGAAGGAGAATGTCTGCCACGCTACGCCACGGACCCGCAAGCACCCCCCCCCCTCCCTGCCTACGCTTACTGAGATGGGAGCGCCCTGGCTCTGATTTCAAGCTGGATTTTCAAGGAACCAGAAAGAGATCACCTTCCCCACCCTGGCTGCACCGTAAAAAAAAAAAAAAAAAAAGAGTTGAAGACTGGATCCCCCAAAGCAGGGATGAAGCTAGTCCCTCACTGTCGAGGAAACTTTGTTCAAGACCGGGGTCCTAGAAGAAGTCTAAGAAAACTTCAGAGGTTGGAGGCATTTCAGAGCGCCGTTCAGTGGACTTAGGCTGGGAAACAGGCAGGTCGATCAGAGAAAGATATTCCACAGATTCATGGCGGGGGGCTTATCAATCGGGGAGTGAATATCTCTTCTTGGTGCGCGTGGGCTCCCCGCGGTCCACGTTCGGTTTCAGTTTTGGCGTCGTTTTGACTCGTGCCTTTCTTTCATCACTAACTTGAAAAGGGCTTCTGAAAAGTCGCACACTATATTTCGTGACCTTTTAGTCGGCCCTAATCAAATTGTCAGGCAGCTGTGGGAGTTTTCACTTCGGTGGGGCATATAACCCTTTCCTCTGCCCCACTCTTTTATCCCCATCCCTCATTTGATGCAACCCTTCAGAAGAACCCGGACCCGAGATAAAAAGGAGCCTCGCGCTCCACGGATTTTCCAGGGTCTCTGAACTTCGATAACCGACCAAGGAAAGGTAGCGAGAGAAAGGAAAAAAACTAGCCAAGTCGAATAAAGAGAAGCGGTGAGGAAGACAGCAAGGCTACCCAGTGAAGGAGTTTGCAATCTCCTCTACTATTTTCGTTTGCTACTTTTCCCAAGCTTTATTTTCCTGCTTAAGGAGGGAAGAGGGGACGACGACGACCCTGTTTTATGAGAAAGGTCTGTCCAAGAACTTTCCCTCCTCCTTTCTTCAGATTTTTAATTAGGCCCCATCAATTATTTGGAGATTCGATACCATATAATCCGGGATGAGATGGGATAAGGTTTTAATCAGAAGAAAGGGTGTTTCTGTATGTGTGTGTGTGTGTGTGTTGCTTTTTAAAAGCTTCTGATCAGAGGGTGCATTTACTTCAACAAACATGCAAAATCTCACTTTCCAAGAGGAAAAAAAAAAGATTGAAGTGGAAAAAGTGACAAAAAATAACAAATAGAGATGCACAAAACACTAGTAGACCTTCGCTTTGTTTTCTTCCCATTTTCTTCGGAAAGTGCTGTTTCGGGACGTTGTTTTTTCTTTTACATTTCCAACTTATACCGTCACAAATTGTTCCTCTCATTCCTCTTAATCAAAGGTACTATCCTATTTTCAAAATATTTGGCTCGGAAAAGGAAATTAATGTTGTTTTTTTTAAAAAACTATATGTAGGGACGGAAAGGTGGGGAACAATCCCATTTCCCCCCAATTTATTCTCTCACAGAAGGAAAGGGAAAGGAAGGAAGGAAGGAAGGAAGGAAGGAAGGAAGGAAGGAAGGAAGGAAGGAAGGAAGGAAAAAAGGGCCATGTATGCGCTTTTTACATAGCTCTTTGCATTTTTTTACACCAGAAAAATATATATATCTTGAATTAGAGGTAGTGTCGGGATTCGGTCTTACATTCCCTAACAGAACAGAGGGCTGAATATTGCAAAATTATGGAAAGAGAGGCCTCCTTAATTGTTCTATAAAGGTACAGTATTGAGGAAAGAAAAAAAAACTTTCAAATTTGACAACCTGGTTCGGCTGGACAAAATAAATAAATAAATCTAAATCTAAACGTCCTCGTCCAAAACCACAACAGTAACAAGAACAAACGCGGAGCGCGGCTCGATCTTTCGAATTCATCCCGGGCTTCTGCCTAACCAAAGCGGCCGGCTTGTTCTCCAAAAGCGAAGCGTTAACCCAAGAGAGAGGCCATTTCAAGAGCTTCAATCTCCCTGGCATTTAATGTATGCAGACTAAACCGAGCTGGGAGGGGAGGAAAAAAACGGAAAGAAAACAGCCACCGCCACGACGGCATCAGAAGTTTATTGGAGAATGGCTGCTCAGTGTGGAGGGAAGTTGGAGCGCAGGAAGGCGGGGTGTAAATCGAATAAACAAATGAAGAAAATAATCATCCGCCCTTTTCCACTCCCGCCCCAGCCCGCCTCGGTTCCAATCAAGGGACTGAAAAAACAAAACAAAACAAAACACAGAACACCAACCCAAGTTCTGCGATATATAATGTTCCGCTTTAATCTGGAAGAAGCGGCTGTGGATACATCGACTACTCCCCGGGCTTATTGTATGAAATTCCAATTTATTTAAAAGCGTCGTGCTTTAATAATACCCAACAAGGCCTGGGCATTTAGTTCAGGCAACCCTCCTCCCCTCCCTCCCCTCTTGGACTTTCCCCCTAATCAGGTCTAATGAAAACGTAGGATTGCCCATTATTTTGGCCTGGAGGTTGGGAGGGTGGGGGTG
>JANHFL010002824.1:394856-406804 GCA_032468155.1 Oxyrhabdium leporinum | reverse complement strand
ATAAATGTAAAAATAAAATAAAATAAATAAAATGTCATCCCTAGCCTTTTTTCCCCCCCATTAAACAAGACATTCCCAATTCCTGCAACTGTTCTTTATATGTTTTAGCCGCCGGTCCCCTTGTCATCTTTATTGCTCTTCTCCTCTTCCTCATCTTTTTTTATATCATGGCGACCAAAACTGGATTAAATATCCCAATAGTGGTCTTATTAAGGCATTGTAAGGGGGTATTAACACTTCACATGATCTGATTGTATTTCTGTGTTAATGCAGTCTAGGACTATATTGTCTTTTTTGGCAGTTGCAGCACACTGCTGGATCATATTTAAATGATTGTCCACTAGGACTCCAAGATCTCTTCGCAGTTATTGCTATTCAGCCAGGTACATCTATTCTATACCTGTGCACTTGATTTTTCTTGCCTAAATGTACAACCTTACTTTTCTTACCATTGAATTTCATTTTGTTAGATAGGGCCCTATTTTTAAAAAAATTATTTGTGCTTCTGCAATTGCCTTGTTATGAGCTGCAGTAAGAGGGTGTCTCCTAAGAGGTAAGTTATAGATTTAATAATTATGCAGCTGAGGGAGTAGTGCATACTATCTTTGCTTTCTTCCCCGAGGAAGGCCTTGTGGTCTTCTCCGTTCAAACAGGTGGCATTTGTTCATTTTCACCATACACTTTGGGACTGATTTGTCACATTAAGGAACTGGAGATGAGCACATCTACAGGGTGGTTGACCAGATTATAGGAATTATGTTTTAAAAAGAGTGGGAAGGTTGCACAACAGACCTCTAAGTTTTCAGAGCAATCCAGCTCTGGTTGCACACACAAGTGTGTAATGGAATGTACTCTTCATTCCCACACCTCTCAGGTTACATCAAGAAGCCAGTAGGAATGCCTTTTTATCCCCCACTCACCTTTGCTGACAGAGGATAGTATTCTTAGCTACCTGGATGGGAGACTCTGACATATTGAGAGCCAGGAGATTTCAGGAGAAAGACAAGATCCAAGAATGGCTTTAAAACAAATACATAAGCTCCAAAAGTTTAGGTGTTACTCCAGTCTGCCTTTCCTAGTCTGAGGTAGTGTGTTGACTAAGGATGAAGGGTGTATACAGTTCAACAAATATGGAGGGCAGCAGACTGGGAAGGGGCATTTGACATAACTCAACTGATGCTTGGCCTGGAATAGATTTGTCTCCAATCTCTAGCTGTGGCCTATCTTAAATTCCTCCACACGTAGGTGTCCATAGAGGGGGAAACAAAATCATGTATATCTTTATGTTCTTATCCAATGACGTGGATTTCCACTGGTTCTCTGCTATGATCAAATTACTTTGATCACTTTTCTGCTTGCTGGTTCCCCTACCTACCCACCTCCACAGGTTGAGCCTATAAATCTTCCCTAGGTGACTAGTGGGGTTCCAAAGGAAGTTTGCTTTTTTTTTCTCAAGAGTTTGATGGGTTGTTTGATTGAGGCCTTGGTCCCTGCCTTGAATGAGGTAGCGACAAGGACCTTGGATCAGATAGCTCCTGGGGCTTCTCACTGTGTGTGCGTCCTGAGTTGGTCCTCAGTTTTCTGAGGGACTTTGGAAGAAAAACCACCAGAAGAGATGAACAGAGTCACTCAGTTGTGAGATGGGTGGTATATAAATTTAATAAATAAAAATGAAGAGCAAATCTGATGGACCACCCCTACTTGGGATTACGTTGGGGTGACAAAACTGCCAAAATATAGTTATTTTTCTGCTCTATGTCTCTAGGTAGCTATTAAGCAGTCCTTTTTACTCATTCCTTGCTGGGAAGGGATGACTCACAGGATCATCTGGATAACTGCTGTGAAGAATATTGTAGGCCCCCCACAGATGAAGTTGCCACCCTGCTACCTGTAAATAAATAAATAAATACTTTGCATCAGTCGTGTGCAATGATATCATGCTATGCATGGGGTCACTGAGGATTCTGTCAGAGACTTACATTCCCCACAAAGGTTTGTAAGCCCAGAAGCTTCTCAGTTGTTGTTTAAATAAATAAACAGCCATGCATCCCATTGAACTGATTGAGTGGTTATACTACATGGCTACAACAGTTTTGCATAACCTAAAAGTTGTCCTGATAAATTCTTTTGTTTCAAGTTTTCTTATTAATATGCTGACTTGTAAAAGATGTGAGATGGCCCACACCATATTAACAGGGCTTTTTTCTCTTGTGCCTATTATGAAATACCGTCTGTTCTAATTCATCAAGGTATAATGAATAAAATTTCTAAAGGTTTGTGCTTCACAAATATTGGTATTTTTCTTAACTTACATGCGACCTCTTGAAAAGCGAATTGTTCTTTTAATGAACCATAACTCACATGATTCACCAATTAAAATGTCTTTAATCTGTCCATAGCCTTAATAGAAATACAGGAAGATAAGCCACATAATAACCATGAAACTCTGATGGAAAAGAGGGAGAGAATAGCTGGAGGTTCTTAACGGTACTTTTGTGGAGAGTATGACAGGGTAGAAAGGTAGGGTATAAATCAAATCCATCCATCCATCAGCCAGCTTTTACAGGTCAGGGACTTGACCTATAAAAGCTCTGAGGAGACACTTTCACGAAAACCCAGAATTGTAGCACATGCTGAAAATTAGGAAACAGATGAGAAAGTTAAAAGGAGAAGAAACATCACGGAGAACTGTTTCCTAACCAAACAATTATTGTTAGAATTTAGTACCATCCAGCAGGAAAAAAAAGCCTGTACCATGTGACCATCTTCACTTCTGTTGACCTTAAAAGGCAGAGAACTCACAGGAAAGCCATTTGCCATCATTGCTCACTCTCTAGCTGGCCAATAGGAGAGGCAAAGAACATAATCCAATCATTGTCCAACCCTCTGAGTTACCACCTGTTTCGGAGTAATAAGAATCCGCTTTCTTCCACACAAAAGAGAAATAAATCAATTGCTGGCTCTCTTATCCACATTTTTCAGCCCAGATAGAGATTGTTAACCAGGTCATCTAAAGATCTAGCAGTTACATTCGCAGGTCATTAAAGGTTCCTTAATTTTAATCTTGTCTGATTAATTCATAGATTAGAATATATTGTGTAAACACAGTCAGGTTAGAACTGAAAATATTAGTTTTAATGCACTGTACAAGCCCAGATATTGTTGCCTGGTCTGTAAAAAATTGATGGTAACTTTGATAAAAGGAAAGGAGGCTCAAATGTGTATTTTCCTCAAGCTATAAGGTTCAGATAAGTGTTTAGGGTCATTCTGATTTGCTTATTTTTCACATTCTAAATTTGATCTGTTCCACTTCCACATTAGTTCTGAAACTTTAAACAAATGAAAGTCAGCAAACATTTCTTTTTGCACTCAATTTCTCTAGTATAAAGCATTTTTGTTCGTTCTGTTGGTCAATATACACATTTTTATGGACACTTTTTCTTTAATACGTACATGTTCGGTAACGTATTTGGACTGGAGAATGGCCCTGAAATGTTTGGAAAAACACATTTTCTGAAGAATGGTTTCAATTGTACATTGCATCAGTATTGTAACGCAACATGGCTTTGTTTTTACTTGGAAATCTTTTCTGGACTTTTTGCTCGAAAGTGAAAAAGAATGAAATTTTGATTTTAAGTTTTGCTGATTAGAATAATTTTGTGGTTATAGAAATGGCTTGAAATGTGAAATGTAAAGCAAAAGCTTGAGGTTGTAATTTCTACTTTTGTGCACTGCACTGCACAAAGTTGGCAGTCACTATTTTTTCTCTTTCTCTCTCTCTTTGTACCTTTCTCCTTGTTTCACTCAGTTTTCTAACTTTTGTCTCTTTTTTATTTGTATTTTATAGTAATATTTAATAAGATTCTAAGTAATGCAATGTGACATTAAGTTCATATTCAAATATGAATGATTTCTCTAAGTTTCACTTCTCCTCTAACCTATGAGAGTTACCACAAATATCAGAAATTGATCAAATCAAATTTAATGTCCACATTGTGTAAGGCACATGGGCACAATTAGAATAAATATTTATAATCACAGCACATATTTGTTTATGTAGATGTACAATAAATTTTAATGGTGTTAAATTAAATCCATAGCAAACAATATCTTGCTATATATAGTGTGGAGAGAAAGGGGCCGTGAACCTGGCTATCCCTTTACAAAACACAGCTCCTCCCCTCTCATAAATCAAAAATGATTTCCGTACAATTAGTCTGCTGTCTTCACTAGCGAACAGCTGGGAAAAGTTCAAAACTTTTTTTTCCTTTTTCATATCTGTCTGTTTCTTCCTCTCTTGTTAAATTTGGGCATTAAACAAATGGGATAAAGCAAGCCTGGTGGTGATTTCTTACAATGTCTTGTGACTAACAGGTTTTGTACGTGTGTTTTAAAAAGAGCTCAAACTTGCGAAGTATCATTGCTGTGTTTTAGTCTAATGCTACTTCTATCTTTTATCCTTTTTAATTAGAAGGCAAATTCTCAGACCGCCTGGCCTAATCCCTACACAGTGGAACAAAGCATGCTGAAGCCTTTGAACATTGCTCGGGGGGGTGGGGACAGGCAGCCGCCCCTTCCCCCGGTACTGTTGGCAAAAGGAGACCGACTCTGACCTTATTCTCAAGCATTTTCGCCATCTCCTGATGGTTCTCTGTGCTTTGGAAGTCTTTCTCCTGTTTTCCCTTTTGGGTTAGAGAGAGAGTGGAGGGAGGGAGGGAGGAGAGAGAGAGAGAGATTCAGCGAAGGGATCTTAGAGGATTCTGTAGGTAGGATGTGAGATGTTGGAGCCCTTCAAGAATCCACACAGTGGAGGGAATTGGAACAGCAGATTAAGGTCCTAAATCAAGGAATTTCTTCAACCCTCAATAAATCTTTTCATCCCTCCTGCCATTTTTAAACAATTGTTGCATTTCCAATTAAACAAGGGGCACTCAAACCAACAGAGGAGAGAGGAGAGGAAATGAGTGAGGGCTGAAGATTGGGAGAAGTGGAGAGAGACGGAAGCACCCATCTCCCTTCATGAAGCAGCTTCATATTTTAAGTATTTGGAGATTGGACTCCTCAAAAGGTCAGATTCATGTTTACATCTGTATGCTTTTCACAGTCCTTCATAAAAGGACTGATGCATTGTGTTAACCTACTATGGGAAAAAACCCTATAAAAGTCATGTATCTTTATAAGAACTCCTAAAACGGTAAATAAGTATTCATGCTCACCAGAACTCTGTGGCAAGTTGGAAATAAAACCAAAGCAAGTGTGCAGATAGATTCAATATTTTCCATCTTACTTTGTGGAGAGAAAAATTAAGTTTCTCCCGGTGGATTCTCCAATGGTTTCTTTAGAGTAGAGCTTACTTCAAGCAATGAATACAGTATTTTTTTTTCCTTTTCACTGGTTTTTCTTTTGTTCCTTAGGGTTTTTTGGTTTTGTTTTGTTTGGAGAGCCTGCAGTCTGGATACCATCTTAAAAGTGTAGTAGAACACTTTCATATGAAATTTCCCAATTTGCACTTTGGGAAATTATTCAAGAAATGAATTCTAATGGCTTCACTTTTCATGATGTGAAAAATATGATTCCCAATTTAAAAATATCAAAAGTAAACTGAAGCACCACAACAATGTAGTACAGTCATACCTTGGTACTCAACCACTTTGAAACTTGTTGAATTTGATACTCAATGCATTTTGAGGCAAAAATGTTGTCCTGGTACTCGTTGTTTGTTTGGTACTTGAAGCGCAAGCTAGAACTTGTCAGTGTTGGTTGCCTTGTCACTTGCTAATCTTTCTAACGAAATTGTTTGGTAACAAATTTGTTGATATTTTCATCATTTTTGGTACTTATACTTCCTGGAACCAATTAACGATGAGTACCGAGATACCGCTGTCTTAAGAAAAGAGCATATACAAATATGAATATTATGTATAAGGAGCACAACACCTTGCACCTTTCTTTTCATTTTAAATTTGGGATGGTGATTTCTAAGTAGTTTGGAGATTCATGAAGATTAAACTAGGAAACTGAAAAACTGAGTAAAATCAAAACTGAGAATTTTGGCCAGATCTACAGGATTTGAGAAAGCAGCAGGAAAGGTCCAATCCAAAGGAGATGCCACAAAAATGTAGTGGAGAGATATTCAGAAATATCCCTTTTTCTGGGTACAAAAAAATTGAAAAATCTTAGAAATGTTCATAGAAAATGTCATTGAGAAATTGTGGCAGAGTTTTCATTGAATCTTCTCCGATCATAACAAGAACCTGAAAGAAAAGTCCTAAATCTAATAAATCAATAGCAGACAGGTGGCTAAATTTACAGGAGAACAATAAATATACTTCCCCCTCCCCCCCTTAACATACACTGTATGTTCCAATATTGTTCTTAAAAAGGTCAAAATCTAGCATGCCTGATAACACTAATAAAGTATTTTTCTGATAGCCATTAAATAGAAGAACAACAGATGCTGTTATTAAAATGGCCACAGAAGCAATTCACAAACAACTGGATGCATTGCAAAAACATAAGTGTGTGTGTGTGTGTGTGTGTGTGTTCTGTACATTGTATAGGAACTGTCACAACACAGTCCTGTTATGTGGTCCTGGAGATTCCCAAAGTGGAGGGAAATTTGCAACTAAAGCAGCAAGGGTCAAACAAATAAGCAACACTCAACCAACTATTTATTGAGCTAAATAGGTCTATCGTGGACAGCACTTGGTGTTTATTAGATGTATACTGTGGTCTCACTTGAAGCTTAGAACATTATCTCTGGAATCTGAATTTTCTTTCTCAGAGAATCAGACTCAGAGGAAAACCAGACCTGCTTAGTTTCAAGCACAGTGGATGTACATGTACAGTATATCCACATGTTGCTCTAGAATAAGTAGTTGTACATGTTCTTGGCAACAGTTAGATTGGAAGCCCCTGAATCATTTATCTTTTAGTTACTTGTGGCAAGCTCTATTTAATGACACTTGTAAATGGGCCCAAGATATGAATTACATTGGATCTGTTGGTTTGCAGTAGATCTATAAGAAATCCTGATTTTGATCTAATAGAGCTTCAAATTTTTTATAATAGAAATTGGGACGGATTATGAGTTTATGTATGATTTCTACACCTGGACATTTGCATGGTTGACAATATCTGCTTTTTCCTCAGCAATACCAGCAATTATGCCAAATTCTGTAACCAAAGGCTTTTTTTTTGTTGCAGTTTATTCTGGTTGAAGCTTCCACAGATTCCTCCTCTTTTTGAGACTGTAATTAATCTACTGCTATAAACAAAATGCATGCAAACCAGCCAGAGAATTAATGCATCAAATGGCATATAAGGCAGAAAGAAACACACTATATGTTGTGTGTATGCAAAAATCCAGCCATTAAACATCGTAGACATATCTAAAAATCACCAGTTCATTAACAAAAGCATAGTAAACAAGAGAACTTCAGCGGGTGGGGTCTCTGATCCACCCTTTGCTTTGACTGAAGTCCTCACTTTAGGTCTCTTGCGACCGGGGTCTCTTGGAAGCTTCATGAAGCTTCAAGATGGTCATTAACACTAGTGGCACTTTAAGTGCAAAACAAGCATCTTGTTATTGTAAGCCATCCAGACCACTTCAATAATAAGATGGGTGTCGCATAAATTAAACAAACAAACAAACAAACAAACAAACAAATGTCTAACAACTCATTCATATGCCATCCCCATTCAATCCTATTTATCCAATATTTCTGCCATTGGCCAGTGAGGTGAAAAGTATCATGACATGTAACATGTTCTACATAGGATCTTCAGAAAGGAACAAAATGGAACAGAGTTACATCCAGATCTTTCGATAGATATAATTCGGAACTAAAGTGCAAAGTACAATGAGGGCATGATATATAATCATAATCATCATTACTGATGAGAAATGTAATAATATATCTGATATGACCTTTTTTCAGAAATATTTTTTTACTCTGAAAAGTGGAACATTTTTCTTAAAAATGATAATAAGCCAGTGCATTTAAAATATATTTAATGCATGCCAGAGAGTAAGTGATAAGATCCCTCCTGAAATGTTAGAATATTTCTCCCTCTTACAGGGAGATGATAGCATTATTGGGATTGGAAAAAAGCAACTCCTTGCAACTAGAAACCAAGCACAACGCCAACATATTTTTTGTATCAGCTTTTCATAATCTGTTACCTTCCAGATGTGCTGAATCATAATACTTAAACTGCTTGGTCATTATGGAATGGTAGTCTGGTGCATACAGAAGACACCCTGGACAGGCAAAACTATCTTATATTAAATTAATTTATTTGTGCATCAAGGCCAAAGTTTGATAACTTTTTCTGTAGCCCTGAGGTAGCTTTCAAAGTTTTCCTGTTCAGCCTGCCAAATCTAAAAAGTTTGAATTCAGAACTAACCCACCCTACTAGACAAGAATCAGAAATTAGGGATCAGCCCAGGGAGGCAGTTTATGGAGCGATACCAGATACCTTGTTAAGACTTTTGTGAGGAGCAGAACATTGGGAATTTACGCAGGAAAAGACCCACACACATATTGATATCCTCCACCTCCTGTAAGGTAACCTTAAAAGAAGCTAAATATAAAAATGGCCCTGCTACGATAGTTCAAACCAATATCCCACATCATATTACACTGATGAAATAGAAAGAGAGATCCTTGCTTGTTCTTCTTCAGAGAAAAACCAGGATTTCTCACTAATCTGATTTGGATTATTTTAATTATCTCCCCCTCTCTTCCACTGGTATAAACAAAATCCTAATGAAGAGGAGGTTTATGTTTTGTAATTGAGGTAGATCCAATGCTACAATTTTCCCCCGTTCCCAACTCTATTTTTTTCCCCCCATGGAAGAAGACTTCCACTTTGCACATTGGTGACCCATTGCCTCTATCTCTACATGATCTGAAGTCCCTCCGTACATTTTTAACTAGGAAAACTCTACCATCACCCTCTTTCCCCACGAGTGTTAGGGATCAAAGATAACATTCTTTTCTGTCTAGTACACTTAGTGGACGTGCCTCCCCGACGGTGAGATGAAAGGGACTCACTAAACTGTTGCCATTTTGCAACATCTGCTATAATTCCCCTAAATCCAGATTTGTCTGACACTCAGAGCACTCCTGATCTTACATCATGACCATGTGACAGTTGCATCAAACTCAGAAAGACGGCAGCTCCAGGCTAAGGCCGTAGGAAAGGAAAATGATTCTCTCTCCCTCTCTTTGCCTTCGCTTTGCTTTTTTGCCCCAGGCCAAATACTTGTAGCAAAGTATTATTCAACTGGCAAGTTTAAACCTTTCTTCAGAAAGGGTATCTGGAACATATGTGAGGTGCCTTTGTCAAGTGTGCGAAGAAAAAAAAAGAAGAGTTGGGCAGCAGATAAACAAATGACCTGTTCTCGAAATACAAAGCCCAGTGTCCCAATTAATTACAGCTAAGAAGTCCTGATATACATACAGAAGAAAATGTGCCCTCAATCCTTAACACTGTCCTATATTCTGAAAATAGCCCTCATGTTGCTAATAACAGTCGCTCCCCGCAAAAACGAAAGATGGTTTAAAATGGCTAAGGTTTATGTCACAAAGGATCTTATATTGATTTGCAAAGAGCATGCAAGTTGCCCAGCCATAGAGGGAAAAGTGAAAAAGAGAGAAGGAAAGAGAACAGCTCTCTGAATCAGGGAAGCAAAATAAGAGGGACGGGGTGGGGGGGGGAACCCACAATGGTGGTAAATCCTCTTTGGATTGTCTGTGACTCCAGAATGGGAAGGGTCACTGCCACAACGGAGCCATTGTTCTCTAGTCAGAATGAAATGAGGCACTGGATGGCACCGAGGCCATCCTGTTGTCATGGTGGAAAGTCACCTCTTCTCTTTTTCGGGTCCTGGATAAAAAACTCATGAAGGCTGGACAGGCACGTATAATGCTAGCTTCTGAATCATTGGTTAGAACATTTGGAGCAGAGATTTATTTATGTTTGTATTTATATATGGTGTTCTTAATGTGTTTCCTAAAAAAAACCCAAGCTGCAACAAAACATGGAAATGAAGTATTTCTGATGGAAACTCTGAAATTTTCCATCTTCTTCTGTTTTTTTACCCTTTGTCTGAGTAATGATCGAGTAGAGATTTTAGCCCTGCCAGATTGATCTGCATTTCCCATGATTTCTCAGGAATCACAAAAAGCAGGTACAATGCTATCTGTATTGTTAATATGATGTTTAGGCTAGAAATTTTTAAGTTAGTGCTCCTTAAATAGACAGGCCACCAGATTTCCAACTCCTAAAATGAAACCCTATTTGCAGTCTAGGATACATGGGAGAAGAAAACTGATGCTGATAGAGAGAAGTCTATTTGTTTAGTTAAGATATTTAAAAAATATCATATTGCCTGTTATTACATGCATTTTCAGGAAATATGCAATATTAAAATAAGTCATGTACCTTTCAAAAGCTATTTCTTTATTGTGACTATTCTAGCATCCCAACGATTACATTATACATTGTTATTTTTAAATAGAAAAATTGGTATTAAAAATAGAATACTAACTAGTAACAGCATATTAAAATTTTGTTTTAATGCCTTTTACATTTCCTCAATTTTCTTTATTAAGAGAGTATTGCCAAAAGCCAGGAGATTCAACCCCAAATTGCAACATGGGGGACATTTGTGGATAAACTTCTTCATGTACATTTTAATATATTGTCATAAATCTTGAGTGTTGATATGAACAGGCTATCACATCAATAATAAATATAACTAGAAGCAATCAGTGACTCATTGTTGATAAGTAATTAATAGTTAACTAGTAGATTCATCCCTTATAAATACATTTGTGTTTTAATATATATGAAAACATAGAATTAACCCAGCCTAGAAAGCAGTGGCTATAAATGATGGAGCATCTCAGGGTCTGAGGTATCAGGAAACAAGAAGGTTCTTGTTGATATGCTATGGTGAATGCTGATCTTTCTGCAGTGATGAGGTGGCACCAGGATAAGACATTAGTAACCAAGGCTGACCAAGCAGACCAACCAAACCCCAGGAAAAATAATGATGGAAAGATCCCAATAACACCCATGACACTGTCTCAACATCTCTTCAGCAATTCTGTAACTTTGTGCCATCTTCAGTGGCCGTCACATCTCCATAATGTTAAATGCCACCTCTGCCACCAAACATTTTCCTGTCCCTAACTTGCATGAACAGTTGGGGTCAATACTTCCCCATCTTCTTTTTAAAACTGATGGGACATCTGGGAAAGATAGAAAATAGGGATCTCACTCCAGGGCATGTGCAGCAGGGATTTGGGAGGTCTTCTCTGCATTACATAGTGGTAAATGGGTGATGTTGGGATTAGGGTATAGCTACTGTGTTGGAGTTCTTCTAGGGTGGCTGATATGACTCTTTCCAACTGATGTTCCCTAGGAAATTTCAGAGAAAACTGGAGAAAGGATCCCAATGCAAAAAAAGGATTCCGGTCTGAGAAGGCGCTGGGGTGGTCATATCCCAAATACTAATGTGAGTCTATTCCCCATTGTGGAAATAAAAAGAGCAAGACCTTCCTTGCTTTAGTTCCCCCTGGGTATTGCTACCAACAGATCTGAGACTTTAGGAAAACAGAATAGAAAGGAAAACAAGGAATTGTTCTTTTTTTTTATCCTTTTCCCAAGAGTAGCTTTTTCTACCAAAAAAAATTAAAAAAACCCTCAATTATTTCAAAATATTTTTGCAAGTCACACTTCCACGGCGTCCTTTGTTTCTCGGGTTTTAGCTCTGCCCTCCCCCTCGCTTTTGAAAGAAACCCTCGACAGTCTTCCTAAACTTGGCTCTCTCGTGATTTTGTTTGGCGAGCCCTCTCTGATGTTAGGGTCCGCTTAAATCCCATAAGAAAGATCAGACTTCAGATGGATATTCTAAAGAAAGATTTTATTCAGGA
>JANHFL010002824.1:377122-388756 GCA_032468155.1 Oxyrhabdium leporinum | reverse complement strand
GATGATGATGATGATGATGATGATGATGATGATGATGATGATGATGATGATGATGATGATGATGATGATGATGGAAAAATATAATACCGAGGACTAAAAATATGCAAATAGTAAGGCACCAGAATAATTTTCAGAAATTCAACCAAGTGTGGGGCTAGAAAGGGGGAGAAATGCCCACCAAATTAAATTAGACATTTTTGTCATACTTGGAAAGTCCTGAAGAAATAAAGCTAAGAGGGCTACTGCCCCTCAAACAGACGTCCCCTGTCATCAGGGAGGCACACATTCTCCCACAATAAGCTGTGTGAACGAGTCCCCCCCAAGCCAAATGTGCAAAAAATTCTCAATTAGTTGTCTTTATTTGGTGAACACTATGGGGTACTGAACTCCTCTATAGAATTATGGCAGGGAATCCAGGCTCTTCACCCGCTTATTAGCATTCTCGCAGGGCTGGAGTACAGCTGATAGCCGACTGTTGCCTCCTCCAAGAGCCGTCGGTGGGACCCCTGCCCTGGATTCTGCTTTGTCCTTTTTCATTCCCATCTCAACCAGCAGGAAGTGCTGCCCTACATTCAAAGCATTCTGGGGGTACCCTCATTCCATTCACCCTTTGCAGAATGGACAGGCCCCTGTCCTCTTTGTTGCTAGAGCCAAAAATAACTGTTGTAATAGATCAAGTGAGAGGGAGGAAGCCACATGAGATAGCCCTAACTTCTTTCTTTGCTGAATCTTTCTTCCACATCTTTTACCCTGGGCTTTTATTAACTACCCTTTGCAAGAAAGAGCAATCTACAAAATCTGCCCATCTATCTAGGAAAGCATTGTCTCCTCTGGATTGGGGCTTGATAGGTCTCTGAGATCTTGAAGCTTTGTCTTTTAGTCACCTAGGATCTTCTCGGCTGAGGATAATGGATATTGACTGTACACCCACCAGAAGGACAATACATTTGGATGATAGGGTGAAAAAATATCACAGCTTTTATTAGCTGGAGCCCTAAAGGGTTTAAAAGAAACAATAACACAGAAAAAAGCCCCAGACAACCCATACTACTGAGATAACTAACAATCACCAGCATTCATTAAGGATAATTCCTCCCTGGCTCCAGGAAATTATTTTGTTGTGCAGCCAGATAAATAATTATGATCTAAGAGGTCCCTCTGCCACAGCCCATTGGTCAATGTTTGCTGGGTAGAAGTTGTTGAAGACCAAAGGTGAATTCCATGCCTGTTTTCCCAAAGACATGAAAACTGGTGCAGCTACTCTCTGATGCTTTAGAGTGCCTAACCACAGCTAATTACATCTCCCACCAACTTTACTCCAAACCAAATAAGCCAAGTAAAACCAAAATGATCTAGGATTGAGCCACATAAGGGCAGGAATGCACAATAGCATCATTTGTCCACATGCAGCCCACCAGGAGGGCAACCCCTGGCTATTTTTTCCCTAGTTTGCATGAAAAAAAAATGATATTTTTCGATATGTACTACTTCATGCTGTGCTGTCTAGTTCTCCTGCCATGCTTCATTTCACTGTAGAGGACTATTGCCCCATCCAGTTGGCTTCTGTACTGCTCAAAGTCACCTCGAACCTCGAGATGAGTGGCATATAAATTTAATATTTTTTAAAAAAAAAATGGTAGAAACATCTCCTGATCACTGCTCTGCACAGCCATTTTGTTTAACAAATCAGTCAATGGAATGGTAAAAAAACCTGTACCTTTAAAAAAAATATCATTGATGAAAAGGTAGTCCTGAATTTTTCCTTTTAGAAGGTATTTGATGAAACAATGGAATAGTGAGATATACACCAGCTTTGGTTTACGTTCCTTGGTTTAACAGAATGAAAAATGAAGATCTGCCACTTTCCCTCTCCAGCCCAAGGAGCAGAAGATATGCCCAAACAATGTACTTTCTTTCTTTTTGTGATCCAGGAGGAGTGAAAGGGGAAAAAAAAGAACAGTAATCTACCAATCAGGGCTGTGGTAAGCACAGTTTGGACTAAATATCTGGTCATCTCATAAGTTGGGCTGAAATCCAGAAAAGGATTTCTTAAACTGACTTCCTTTTCAACTGGTTACGTACAGGATGCAGTGCGGAGTTGCCCCTAGTCCAAATGAAATAGATGTGATTAGGTACCATCAAAACCAATTGGAAGATGCCCTTTAAATTGCATTTCATCTCTCAATTGGGAGCAATTTACTGAACAGTGTGTTTCTCAAATTATACCCAGATCTGAACATATTTTTGTTTGATTTTCACACTTGTCCAAATTTTGCAATTTTGGGTACTGTATCAAAAAGAAAGGATCAAAAGGTGCTTTATCTACATGTAGTCCTTGAATTAGGACCACAACAGAGCCCAACATTTCTGCTTTCTTGCCACATTTATTAACTGAATCACTGCAGTTGCTAAATTAGTAACATGGTTGTTAAGTGAATCTGGCTTCCCTACTGACTTTGTTTGTCAGAAGGTCGCAAAAGGTGATCACATGACCCTGGGACACTGCAACCATCATAAATACAAGTCGCTTGCCAAGAATCTGAATTTTGATCACGTGACCATAGGGATGCTGCAGTGATCGTAAGTGTGAAAAATAGCAATAGCAATAGAGCGTAGACTTATAGACTGCTTCACGGTGCTTTTACAGCCCTCTCTAAACAGTTTACAGAGTCAGCATATTGCACCCAACAATCTGGGTCCTCATTTTACCCACCTCAGAAGAATGGAAGGCTGAGTCAACCTTGAGCCTGGTGAGATTCGAACTGCCAAATTGCAGTCAGCCGGCAGTCAGTAGAAGTAGCCTGCAGTACTGCATTCTAACCACTGCACCACCGTGGCTCCTAAAATAGTTATAGGTCACTTTTCTTCAGTGCTATTGTAACTTTGAATGGTTACTAAACAAATGGTTCTAAGTCGAGGACTATATGCATCAACAGATTTACAAAAATAATTGCAGGTCAGTGTCAAGCCAGGATTGAACAAATTTATAAATTAATTTATGATGCAAACTAGAAATCACTTGATCTCTCCTTCTCTTCTTCCCTCCCTCAGTGAACTGAAGAATAGCTTTATTTAAACTGTCTGCATGTTGAACTGCTGAAATCAGGTCTACCAGCATACTTCTGGACATCTGCTGAAGTCCTAAGCTGGCAGATGACCCATGGAATATCTCAAGAGCTTTTTGCTCTTCCTAGTTGCCACATCTTCCAAATGAAGAAACCTATATATGCCAAGAAGAGTACACAAAAATACTGCTCTTGTAACCTTAAACAAAGACTACTGTAAGGGTGAAGTTTTGTTCTCCGAGATGGTGGGTTGGTTTCCAAATGTTTTGTTACCAGGCTAGATAACATCTTGGGGGGGGGGGAATCCCCTAAACGCCACTGAAGATGTTACCTAGCTGGTGATGAAGCATCCATATGCTTCATTTATTATTTATTTATTTTTCAACAGGGATGCCATTGCAGTAGTGTGTGTGTGTGTGAGTGAGTGAGTGAGTGAGTGTGTGTTATGTGTGTGTGTGTGTTGGATACTTCTTGGGGAAGTCTCTGACCTCCATCTTCATTGAAGACTTTAGCATCAAATGTATTAGAAACTACGAGAAAGATCAATGATCCTTCAATGAGATCACATACGTTGTGAAGCAGATTTCAAAATCTAACACAATAATCTTGTTTGTGGCCAATCAATTTTATGGTCAGTTTATATTTGAAAATCTTAGACATTCGCATTAATTTTGACATGCCTATTTTCAGTGGGAAAAATTAGGAAACAATTTGCCCGTGTGTTTGCATATTAGGAAGACAGTGAAACACAATTTTGCTAAATACTCTCCTTAATTTATACTAAAACCATGTGGTTGAAACACTTTTAAACCTTTTAAAACATATTTTGTAATGCATGCATGCATACCCATGCACATACACATACACAAACACATACACACAAAACACCCACAACCCTTTCTTGTGCTGCATGTGTTCAGAATGTCTTTTCAAAGGAAGAGGGTATTTGCTGCTGTAGGGAAAACTCTGCATTGACTAAATTAACAGGTTCTCTTATCAACTATTATAAGCCTTGAAGTCTAATTAATTTAGTGCTGATCAATACCCTTGAATGAGGCATTGATTTCTGGGGGTTTAATGTATTTTTCCCTCCCTCTCAAGGAAGAGGGATAGAATTGCATTCTGTCTGCTTTTCTCTGATGTTCTTTGAGAAGAAAGGCAAGCTCACATGGTTTGGGGCCAGTTTGTCTTTCAACTTCTAGATCCTATGTGACAAGGTAGAGATTTCAAGTTTGTAATGGATTATCTCTAATATATTCTTGAATGTTGACACGGAAGTTTGGCCTTTAAAGGCTTTAAAGAAGGGGATCTTTGGTTATGATCACTATTGCTTCTCTCCCCCTCCGTAGCTGAATCTTTCTTTCTGAGTGATATTCTCTAAACTACTGACATGACTACAGCACCCATCTAGCAATCTGTTTTGTTTTGTTTTTTGAAGAATTCTATTTAAATTATTACTTGGAAATATTTACTTTAATGCCAGAGAGGGAGGGAATCTTTGTAAACAAAAAATCAACAGATGTATGTATTGGGGGAGAGGGGGGGGGGAAGCAGCAACAGAATTCTACAGGTAAGATGTACCACCCACACACATTATTTTCCTCTGATTCTAAATCAGGACTGAATGGGAATTATGAAGTTATAAATGAAAATTATATCCAAATCAATTTTATAAGGATCCACACTTTTTGCCTTTTTGCAGTAGTCAGGTCAGAGTGCTCAGATTTAAGATGCAAAGTCTTGTCATTTTGCAGTAAGGTTAGAGGAAAATGCTAACAAAGATAAGATCTAGGGGTGACATGATAGCAGTCATCCAATATCTGAGGGGCTCTCACAGAGAGGACAGGGCTAATCTATTCTCCAAAGCACCTGAGGGCAGGACAAGAAGCAATGGATGGAAGATTATTAAAGCAAGATCCAATCTAGAAATAAGGAGAAAGTTCCTGTCAGTGAGAACAACTAATCAGGGGAATGGCTTACCTCCAGAAGTTGTGGATGCTCCATCACTGGAGGTTTTTAAGAAGAGATTGGACAGCCATTAGTCAGGCATGGTATAGGGTCTCATGCTTGACCAAAGGGTTGGACTAGAAGACCTCCAAGTTCCCTTTCAACTCTGTTATTTTGTATTCTGTGCTCTACCTCAGCTCCAAAGTTAGAAGGAAGGTTGGACCTCACCGTGGTCATCAGAGATCAATGAACACTTTCCTTGGCTGGCATGACCACAGGAATTGTTGATTTCCACATATGCATTGTCACACTGCCGTGCGGCTTTATTTATATTTACTTAAAAACAAGTCCCTCTGGCTTATTTCTAAGTATGAATGCTTTTATAATCTATCTCTGTTCTTCTAATGTTTATGAATTACTTAGAGCTACTCACAAGAACACATAGTGTCATAAGATAACCTAAAAAGTAAAATACAGGAATACTAGATAAAACCATCTCCTGCAAACAAATGTCAAGGAATAGTTATTATTAGCCTTGTGGTAAGAGATGGAGCCACCTGGGCCTTGAATTATTCCATAATTTGGGCAAAACTATGAAAAAGTCTCTTCTATAAGTCAGCCTTACCTGTACTCTGGCCACAACCTAAAGATGCAAGTTGGTACAGGAGAGGAGAGGGCCTCTTAAGCCATAAATAATTTTGTGCCTTCAAGTCGACTCCTGGAGCAATCAGTGTAGTTTTCTTGGCAATGTTTTTGGAAATGGTTCTCTATTTCTTCCTATGGCTGAGAAAGAGTGACTGGTGCAAGGTTACCCAGCTGGCATTGTGCCTAAGGTGGGACTATAACTCACGGTCTCCCAATAGCAACCAGAAGATGATGAAAGTTATTGCTTAGCATAATTAGAAGGACTGTAGAACAGTAGAGAAGCTTATTTTAAGCTTGCTGTGGATAGTGTGTGTTTGTGTGTATTTGAGGCACTTGAACACTTTCCAAATATTTCTGTTCCGCAAATCTTCCTGTATGGAGCAGAATTCTGATTTATTGGTATCCTCAGTTGTACATAAACTTATTGGCACACTCAACCAAATGCACTGACAAACTTTTTCAGACTTCTACCTCAATGGAAGAAGCTTAGGCGACCACAGCTGGTGATTGTGGACATGCTGGAGAGAAGGAGCAGAGTTTATTGGCCTGATCCTCATTCATGGGTTCAGTTTAATAACATAAATTATTACTGTTGTTGTTGTTGGTTGTAATCAGCCCAATGTTTACACTGGATTTAGCATTTTTATCCAACTATCCAAGGCCCTGAGATAGGCAGATTTGATTTGATTTATTTATATCCTACTTTTATTATTTATACAAATACCTTAAGGCAGCAAACCCATGCAATATTTCATTCTCCTTCTAGTTTTCCACAGCAACAACCCTGTGAGGTGGGTTCAGAGAGTGAGTGACTGGTCCAAACTTACCCAGCCAGCTTTCACGCCTAAGGCAGGACTAGAACTCACAGTTTCCTGATTTCAAGCCTGGCACCTTAAACACTAGGCCAATGATTTATTAATATATTGGGGACATCTCTTTAAATGGAGCATGTCATTGGTCCCTGTGAGTCTTCTGATACTTACCTGGCACTCTTTTCTGTGCTGTGTAGAAATGAAAAGCCTCGTGGAATGTCTTTGTTGCTGCTGAAGTGGCTGTTTTTAGGATTATTTATGGCTGACTATTCGGTTTGGGGGATTTTGCATTTTTAATTCTAAAGTACTCAGAAAAATGAATCCGAAAAATGGGGTACAGATGAAACAAACAAGAGCTTGCCTTGTGAGATTTATTGTTAATAAGAAGTATGGCAGGAGGATGAGCTGACTTTTGATGAAACATATTTATATTAGACCCATGTGATGTTGTGGTTAAGAGGCTTGACAAGTTCAGGTCTATTTTTAATCACAAAAGCTGGGTGCTTTTGGACCAGGTGTTTTCTCTCTTCTTGGTCCAACCCACTTGGTCCAGCAAGGATGGTGTTGGATAAAATGAGGGGGAATCTCCATTTAGCTTCCTTGAGCTCCTTAGGGAAAGACGGAATATACTGTAACAATTAAGAATTAATAAAAACATAAAGCCACCTCGCTGCAACCTTACACCCCAAATATTAAGAGTGATCTCTGTCCACTAAAAGGCAGCCTGCTCCTGACTTTGCACTTTTGTGCATCTGGGCCGTTCTGCAGGAACTTCACCTGTTGTGTCCTTGTGGTACTATCTTCTGCAACATGCTATTGGAATGCAGATCAGGAGAATTGCAGTCCAGAACACCTGGGAGTGGGAAGAGGGTGATAATGCTGAAACTTCATCATTCCTAATGATCCCATTGTAGATCTCTAATTAAAGAGAATGTAAAACCATTAATTCAGCAAAGATGTTGTATGCCCCAGTGATTGCATTCAAAAATCACACCAAGCAGTCAGTCTCACAAAGACGTGGTTGCTTGAGTACATCATAATTTGATTTCCTTCTTTTCTGGTTATTCTAATATTATATTTGTGTTGATTGGTTAGAGGCTTGGGCTGGCACAAAAACTTTATCCAAGGTTAGCACAATGTTGCGCAAATGATCTGCTAAATCTTTATCTGATCTAGTTACGCCGGTTGTATGAAGCAACAACCCGCATACAAGTCAACCCCACCCCCCACCCCCAGTTTATGTATTAAGAATGCATATAATTCCTCTAAAAAAGAAGTGCCTTGTGAAGAATGAGATTTTAAAGAACAGGAAAGGATCTTATATAGCCTCAACACCTTTTGGTAAAAGTATGGGATAACCTTGGCAGAATTGTGCTGGCAACAAAGAGTGGTGGGAATTAACCCCCCTTAAATACTTACAAATCAGCTTAAATTTTAGCTCTCTGTCCTAAAAGAGACTAGTCAGACCTTGCAACGGTTATACACCCATCTCTTTTATTCTCAATCACCCCCTGTCCGGCAGGCTGGCCCGCCAATGGTTTGATTCTTTTATTAAGGGTCCTTGCCTGGACAAAGCTCTACAAAATACATTTTGTATTTTTTCTCCCCCTCCCATACATTTCCCATTATTTTCCAGCCTAAATATAGAAAACCAAACTTGATTATTGCAATAATAGTAGTAGTTACCATCATCACCACCACCCAATGTTATATGTAAGGTTTTGAATTTAAAATAGAAAAGAACTGAATATTTTGCTAACTTCAATCCTTAATCTCCCTTGGAAGGGGTAGGAACTGGACTGATGAAGGAGAAAACTGGATAACTTTCCACAGACTTTTACAAAAGGTCTTTATTGGGGGAATGGCTTGGGCAAATGCTCCTAATACGAGTCACCCGCCTTCAAATCATTAATTGCCCCTTTTTTCTTTACTAAGGACAATGTAAATACCCTTCCATAATGTTGCTGACTATTGTGAAGGTAGAGCCAGTCAGTCGCTTCTTAAAGGTGGGTGTTTTGTGTGTGTGTGTGTGTGTGTGTGTGTGTGTGTGTGCACATGAGAGTGTGGGTGTATGCTTTTTTAAAAAAAATCCAAGCTGACAATGTAAAAGAGTGAAAAGCTGTCTAGACTTAAGCTGTTTACCAACTGGGCCAAAGTTCCTGAGTGGCAAAGTTGAAGAAAGAGATAAGCCAGGGCAGAAACCCACCAAAACAATAGAGAGCAGCCATTTCCAGTCCAGAATTATTAGCTCTTCTCAGTTGTGCTTCTTTTAGGGAAAAATAGCCCAGGGTATGTAAAAAAAAATTCAAGATGGCATGTGACACACATTAAAAAACAGCCATAGCTTTGAACACATCATCCTACTTGCACTACTTGCAGTATTAATGTGACTATTATGTTAGCCATTACAATACACAATTGTATACTGTAAAGCAAATCTGGAATAACACAAATTCCTCACTTCTGCATTTTTATTAATTTATTTTCAGTGTTTATGTAGAGCCCAGTTTCTCTCTGAGCAAGTAACAAAAAGATAAAGCATGCAATAGAAATGCAAAGAATGAAATAAAATACATAATAAGGCATTAAAAACAACAAAGAGAACAGAAAGCCAAAGCCTCAATCCAATGACAACACTCTAATTAAATGCAAACAGATTTAGGGCCAGCCATGCTTTGAGGAGGGGGACATTCCAAAGAGTATGGACCAGTCCATCATTGAGAAACCCTCCCATGAAACCATTAAGGAGGAAGAGGATATCTCAGCAGGTCATCTCTAGATCTTCTTCCTCGAAGGGTAGATTCCATGTCAGCACGGTGTTATCTGAATGGTGCTATGCTCTATAGGGCTTTAACTTCCACATGGAGGGATGAATCCAATGGGACACCTTAGGGTGATATTTGGTCCCAATGTTCTCTTAACACTGCTCATCAAATTTGTAGGCAATGCAAAGCTGGGGGGTGGGTATTGGTTCCTGTGCCCCAACTTTGTAGTCTGCAAATTTGAAAACTAGGCTCAAAGTTCAAAAGGATCTAGATAGATTTGAACATTTGGCCCCATCCAGAAAAATGGGGTCCTGCACTTTAGAAAAACAGGTGCAGAGATATAGCATAGGAAGCAACTGACTCAGCAATTGCATGTGTGAGAAGGATCTGGCCATCCCAGAAGACCACAGATTATATAGGAGACCGCAGGGTACCTCAGGGGCAGTTAAAACAGAGATATATTATCAGGATTGTAGGATCTGATAGTATTACTCTATGCTGCATTGGTTAGACTTCACCTGGAATACTGTCTCCAGTTATGGCTGCCAAAGTGCAAACAGCTGGAAAAAATCCCAAGGAGACAAAAGTGATAGAGAGGATGGGGGCTAAATCCTAAGGAAACTGGGCATGTTTTATTGAAAGGAGAGAATGGGAGGGGACAATGTTCTAATATCTGAAGGGATGTCATAGAAAAGAGGATATGAATTAATTTTATTTCCATAGAGTAGGAAGCTTTATAGAAGGATATCCAAATTTCAAATAAAGAGAAACTTTCTAATTATGAGAACCATGAAGTAGTGGGAAAGCATGCCTTCTGGAATTATTGATGTTCTGTCTCTGGAGGTTTTCAAGCAATGACTCGATGGATATTTTTCTAGGATTCTTGCCTGGGCAGGAAGTTGGACAACCTTCCAGATGCAATTCAGTGATTCAATGTGATGATTATTACCCATGTAATCTAATAACCCCCTCTTTGAATTAAATCTGGAAAAAAATGGTTATGAACTGGATTAGATCATAGCTTCAAATAGAGAACTACATTCTGCAATAAAGACCCCAGCAGCTATCTTAAGATGTTGACCTGCCATACTTGTGTGTATGGACTAGCTTTGTGTTGGATTAGCTCTTATGTTATTGTGAGGAAGAAGAAAAATATATTAACTCACTGTTATGATATTGCAGAGTCCTTTTGCTTTGGAAGTAAATAAAAAAGAAAAAAAGAAAAAAGGATTTCCCGGATTGAAATGAATGACTAACAATGCAATCCTATACATGTTTCAGCAGATGTAATCCTATACTGAGTTCAGTGGGTTTTAATCTGCAAATTGGATTACAATTTAATGTTCAACCTCCTTTGGGGGCACCTGCTGAAGGCTTCTCTCTTCCCTAGGCCTTCTCTTTAAGAACACTGTGTTTATGTATATATCTACTGTATATATACTGAGTCTTTGTCTGTCTGTCTGTCTGTCTGTCTGTCTACCAATCATCTCTTTAGTTACTTTCTCAATGCCAAACCCAACAGCAACTTGAGATGTGAGATCTGAGAATATGGAACCTGTAAATGTGAAACAAAACACAGTTCATATGGTATGGTTTTAGACTATACACATGCCATAAATATGCACAAAATTGGAAAATACCATAAATAGAAACAATTAGACAATAACAATAGCAAAATCCTGAATTCTCCCTACATACAACAAAAAGACTGGACAGTTATTGTGAAATGACCTGCAGGGGCTTTAATAGAATTTATTTAATAAAGATAAATGAAAGATGGACAGGACACTTGTATCTAATGCTTTGGAAAAGGCCTTTGGCATCCATAATTCCAATAGTATGAGATTGGATTGGTTTTAAAGAACTTTTTAGAATATCTTGGGCTTTTTAAATGATTTCTTTAATATTGTAAGTATTATTATGGCAAATCCAGGGTTTGTATAAATTCTCCCCATATTGAAAGCCTCTTCAAAGGTTAGAAATGTTGAGAGAATAAAATCTCTCTTGTCCACTCATCATCAATTTGTTTTGTTTCTCCCCTCACCTTTTAAATATTGGAGTCCTGGCTACAAAGGGGTGGCACCAGGGGTGGGATTCAAATAATTTAGCAACCGGTTCTCTGCCCAGTTTCTGGGTGAGTGTGGCCATGGTGGGCATGGCCTAGTTAGCCTCCTGCAAACGGGCCCATTTCCGGCCTTCCGGAATTTCTGGGAGGCATGTTTTCACCCTCCCCAACTCTCCGCATGGGTCCTGCACTTACCTGTGATCTAAAATAGGCTGTGTGGGGACTCCTGGAAGGGGCAGGCGGGGCTAGCCAGGGATGGGAACTACCAGTTCGCCGAACTGGCCATAAAATTAAGCACCGGTTTGCCCGAACTGGTGCAAAACGGTAGCAGCCAC
>JANHFL010002824.1:349378-368491 GCA_032468155.1 Oxyrhabdium leporinum | reverse complement strand
TAGATAGATAGATAGATAGATAGATAGATAGATAGATAGATAGATAGATAGATAGATAGATAGATAGATAGATGCATGTGTGTGTGTGTGTGTGTGTGTGTGTGTACACACACAGAGAGAGACACACACACAGAGAGAGATGATCTGGTTTTATTTGGTTTTGTTTTCTTTCCTCTCTTTTAGGCTATTGAGAGTGAGTACTGCATTGGAGATGGCTGTAAGCAGTATCAAGAGCTGGCTTATCATCATCCCATTTCAAAGAAGCAATCCTTACAGAGAACCAAGGAATGCAAGAGGAAGAACATCTCTTGACTGCTGTGTTTTCATTAGGGCCTTCTTGAGATGATGATGACTGTCGAATTTTGACAGCCACAAACTCACTAGGCTACAAGATTGAAATGTCAGCTTCCCTTTGCACTACTGCCAGGGGCTTTCATTTAAAACAAAACAGAACTTCCAAATATTTCTCCCCCTCTGCCCCTGCTCACTGTTGATTGGAACATAAGTGTTAAGGAGTTAGGCTAATGAGATCAGGCATTAGGGAAGAACAATGTAATGCTCCTACTTTTCTTGTTGGCAACATCAAAACTGGCAGGGGCAGATCAGCATCCTACGAGTGTTTTTGTCCTTTAGCAAGACAAAAGAGGATGAGTTGTTGGAGGGAAGATGAGGGCAGAGGGAAGAGAACAATTTTCAATTCAACAAAAATGCAGGAAGGGAATGCAGCAGAATTCTGAATATCCAAAGATTAAATCAACAATTGCTTTTACATTCCACAGTAATAATTATAGGAGGGATTTTATGTATTAATTTTACTACTGAGAAGAGCTGTCTGTATTTTGTAAGAAGCCTGCTATTTCACAAGATATGTTTCACACCTCAAGAGGCAGGCTTAATTCCATATATGACGTGTTCCAGATCTCAACCGATGTACAATGGCAACTATAAAATAATAACAGCATAATAACATTAGACACCACTATTGCCTATGTGGCCTTCAATGCTGAAGATTCCCTGGGCAAGATCCTTCTTAGCAAAGCTATGGCCACTCCTTTATATAATCAGGCTTCTGTCTTTATGGTGAACTATTCAGTAAAAAGAATCAAAGGTTGCTTTTTAAATGTAATGGTTCATGAGAATATCCCAAAAAGGGAAAATTCATTTCATCAGAACCTGATGCTGCTTATTTTTCCTAGAGAAGAAAAGGATGGCCTAGGACTCTCCTTATGTTATTTGTGTGTATGCATCTATCCTTAACTCTGAATTTACAATGCATGCACACCGAATGTTCATAAAAGTATTTTCTGTTTAAACTTCAATGAATTCACACACACACACACACACATTCTCTCACACACAAGATTAGTCTCTCCTCATATGGGTGGTGGCTGAAATCCTCAGCTGTGATAAATTAAACTATTTATTAATCTAAATATACATGTAGTTCATGTACATTTCCGTGCCTTCCCAGAAAGGCCTCCACCTTGCATCTATTAAGATCATCTTAGAAATAAGACTTCTAGAAAGAAGGAAGGAAGGAAGAGCCTTCTCTAGTCATTCAAGGTACTTGGGCTGATCATAAGCAATGCAAAAGTTTGGTTTACCTTGATGCTCCTAGACTGCAGGTTTCATGGTGACGATATAATTATTTTGGATTTAGCTCCTTCCTGCGCTGCCAGAAATTAGTCAATTCCACTGTTCAAAGGAGGCCAGTGAGATCCAGTATTTGTTGAGATGGGCAACAAAACACTCCTACTGAGCATATTAAAAATGCAGATTTCCTAAATAGGGTTTCCTCTTTAAGGCTAATCTGTTGATATTAAAATATACCAATCTTAGTGTCAGCTCAATTTAGGATTTTAAAAAGAAGAAATGTATCTTCGTCCCCATTCACTGCCAAATGACTTAGCTAACTCTATGTGTGTGTTTCAAATAACGGTGCCAATGGAGCTATTTTGCATCCAAATTAAAGTAGGTATTAATCTGAATGCAAAACAGCTCTGTTTGTGCATGGAGCCTGGATGATGGGTTTGCTCAAGGAGGGGTTTTATTCACAAGCAAGGGTGGGGAATACCATACGTTCCTTTGCTCCACATTTCTCAAAATCAAGGAACCAAGGTGGTGGGTTCTTCTTCTTCTTCTTCTTCATCCTCCTCCTCCTCTAAAGTGAAGATTAAAATAGCAGAATTATAAAGTATAATTACCTTTTACTGAAACTTGAGAAACAGGGGGGGAAAAAAATCTATCGGGAAACTTTTTGCAGAACAGGATGTGTTGTCGTTATCAGGAAAAGATAAAAGTTCCACACTGTTTTTATCTGTTTATTTGGAAGGCATCCAGCCTTCGCATCATGCTGGAAACAAAAAAAGAAAAAGAAAAGGGGGGGGGAAGAGGGGGGAGTAACGCAGGAGTAATTATTAAAACTGTGTGATTTGTTATCTCCACGACTGTCTTTCCAAATGGTAATACGATATCAGCAGCTGCAGACGGTTGTCGGTTTCCTCTATTAGTAAACAAATGCTTTGGAGACCTGTGTGGGACTCTTTAAGCCCACTACTCCCCGAAGTGCTGTCAGGCTTAACTTCTAATCCATGGTATTTCAGAGCACTGGAAATTCATCTTTATAAAACCTGAACAAAAAAGGAAAGAAAGCCTGGAGGGCATGAGCTCCCTCTGGTGAGACAAATGACATGTTCATTTATTAATGAAACAATAACCCTGGAAGGAGGATCAAAGCACATTCCATCCTCACTTTACAATCCCCAATTTTCTCAGGCCATACCATTTAATTGAGCCATGACAATGGAATACTTAATTGTTGCATGAAAGTTTGAAGAAGCGACTTCTTCAGAATCCATGTTCGCTTCTGGATTATTGCAGTCAAACATAAGCCCAGCTTGTGGCAAATGCCATTTGATTTATGCCACTTATGGTGCTTTGTGAGCTGTTCTGCTCCTTTTTTCTAAAGGCCTCTCGCTGCTTCTCTTCCTGCAAACTGAAATGTACAGTTATTTACACCTTTTCAAAGGCCTTCCTTTCGCGCTGCACCCAGGTAACTCCGTTTTTTGTTTATTACTTCTGATCTCTTGATATCCCAAACACTCAAGATGTGTGAAGTCCTGCTCCTTGCTGTGGTTCCTGGATGTCTCCCAGCTCATGAGGAACTGGCACATATTTAACAGGGGCAGTGTGTCTCGCCTTTTAAATTGCTTCGTAACCTATTCAACTAAGCGTGTGCATAACACTTAAAAATATTCAAAACACATCACTCGTGTGCAGGATTGTAATCCCCACAATAATGTGTAAGGTAAATTAGAAGGATTATCTCTGTGTTCCAGAGGGAGGCTAAGGAGAGAAGAAGATAACTCAAAGTGTACTCACCAACTTTTGATAGTGCCAATGTTCGAAGCAGGATCTTGCTTACCCTCTCTAGCTACATTTGCTCCCACTATTGGTCACTGTCATTTTGAGAAATAAGGACAGCAATTTTCACACGGTGTGTGTGTTTTGCTAACCAGTAGCAGCTTCATGCAGCAGTGTCAAAAGTGCCCAAATAGCAGATAGACTACATCATAACTTTCCATCCATCATCTTGGCATCCTAGAAGACAACTTGGTTGCCAACTCAAGAATAGGAGAAGATCACTGACTCAGCAGTGGGGAAAGATCTCTAGAGTGAATAGATCCCAAAGCCCCCTGAGCTACAATTCTCATTGAAGGTTGTAATCTTAGTTGACACCGTCATATGAATTCGAAATTCTTGTTTATGATTCAGTTGCTAACAGATGCTGCAGATGCTAACTTCCTGGTGTGTTCACTTGTGAACAGTCCAGCAGATCGGATCTTAAGAGGTTTTCTTAATATTTGTAGAGTCAAGTGAACTTCCCCTGAAGAAAAATGTTGTCTGTTGTAGCACAGAATGAAATATTTGGGACTCACTTCCTTAATATTGTATCAGGTAGGACTTTCTAAATGGATAATCCACTAGGAGAAGTGGCTATGAGAAAGGTGCCATTTTGTTCCTTGCCTATAAGCCATAGATATACTACTACTACTATTACTGTTACTAACAACAACAACAACAACAACAGCAAAACAAGAACACCTGGCGATGGCTAAGAGCTGGAAAGTTGAAGTAAGAGACCGAGGGACTAATTCTGGCTGCACAAGACTAAGTCTTAAGGACAAATGCATACAAAGCCAAAATTGAGAAGACAGCAACAGACAGTAAGCCTAGGCACACCTAGGCAAAGAAGGTGAAGAAATAGTGGATAACCTGGGAAGCTGCTGCAAGAAGATCGCACAGACTGACTACAAGCAGCACCACGATAATGTAGCAAGAATAGTGCATTGACAGATCTATAAGAAATATTATTTGCCTGCAAGTAAGAACTGGTGGGATGATAGAATAAAGAAAGTCATAGAAAATGAAGAAGTTAAATTGCTCTGGGATTTTAGAATTCAAACAGATAGGCACCTGCCATATAACACCCTGGACTTAACAATTGTCAACAAGAAAGACAAAAAAGTCTGTGTAGTAGATGTGGCAGTACCTGGAGACAGCAGAATAGAAGAGAAAGAACTGGAGAAGATAACAAAATTCAGAGACCCAAAAATAGAAATAGAATGACTGTGGCAAAGGCAAGCATGGTGCACCACTTGAACATTGGCATTGATAAATTTGCCATCAGTCAATTGCAAAAGGCAGCTTTACTGGAAACAGTTCCATCCCATGACAATATCTGTAACACCCTCAATCCACATCTGCCTATCCCAAGTTCCTGATAAGGACTCAACAGGCAGATAAAAATGGCAAATCTAGTCTGAACATCTGGCTGACTGTGTGATGATCAATAACAACAACAATAATATATTGTTAATAAGTAATCTTGCTAAAATAGGACATGGTCACATAGGTAACTTGAATAATATGCTAAAAGATCTGTACGGTTGGGTTTACACAAGAAACTGCACTACAGTAAACTGGGATTGGTTCAGTACAGTGTGGAAAGCTTTTTCTGACAATGTGCTGTTATTAAAGCCTGCATGTTAGATGATCTCAGGAACTGTGTTTTGTTAATCTGGATTTATGGTTTAGCTAGCATGTTGTGAAGACACAAATGGGTCTTGACTACAAAGTCATTCCCTTTTCTAGGATCTCAGCTTCTGCTTTACCAAGAAACTGGGAAGTAAAGTAACGGGAGACAAATATATTATTTTGTTAGTCCTATTGGGAGATTGGGGTAGCACAAAGGAGAACTATCATCTATGTGTAACACAGGAAGAGATTAGATCTTCCATCCTCTTCCCAAAGGTGCACTTGGAAATCAAACTGATGGAATCTTCTATATGCAAAGCATGAAATTTATCCATGAGCTAAATAGATTTTTACCATGAAAACATGCAGCACATTCCTGTGGAACAATACAATGGTCTTCATTCCAGAGACTGGGTGAAATTTCTCAGAGGAGACTCTCTTTCTTTTGGCTGCCCTAAAATAGATGGTTTTTTTCTTATTATCATGACCTTGATCAATGCTAGGCATGGGTAAATGAAAAATAGTGCTTTGATTGCCAAGATATTTGCCATTATGGCCCATTGCACTGGCAGCAAGAATATTAAAAATAGAGAAGAAATGCAGTTCTATTTAAAATGAAGAGGCTGGGGAAGATACTGATGCAGCTATGGCAGTCTACTAATTTCCTTGAGACCTGGTTTTGGTAACTTTCCAGATGGCTTGCTCCATCATATCAATGACCAAATCTTTAGTTCTGCTAGGCTACAAAATGGCATGTGCCTCAGTCTTCCCTCTTGATTATGGGAAAGTGGCACATAGAGTTTTATTTTGAGAAAGAGTAGAAAGAAATGTATCCATGATTAATGAAAGCTTTTAAATTAAAACAAATAAACAAACCACAATGCATGCTTAAAGAAGCAACCTTCCAGAAGCAGCCAAAGAGTAAAGAAATGCCCGTTCCAGTAATAACATGGAAAACTCCAAACAAACAATATGATTCCACAATGGTTCAAAAATGATCTTTCCCTTTCTTATGAATTATTGTAAGGGGCTGGGCTATGGAATGAGGAGAGGAGTTAAGGATTTTGAGAAGTGTCTCTTTGTTGGCAGTTAGAGTTCTCCATCTCAGAACACTGGAGACATATTCCAAGATGTATTCTCAGTTCATGTACTGAATTTGTAAGGTACTTTGTTAATCTGTGTGCACACCACAGTTCTGGATGTCATCTAAATGATTTACAGGAATCAGCAAGATTTCTTAGCTCCCAATTGTTTGAGGACTCAATGGTAAGATTTTTTTTAATCATCTTTAGCTTAGATGATTAGAATAACGGATGTAAATTCAGGTTATCCAAAGATATGGCTTTTGAGATACTATATATTCAGCAATTGTTCTCTCCCTTGAGCCTTTGGTTTCACTCTCCAGACAACATGTTGCATCCCAATGGCTGTACTAAATAAGAAAGTACATTTATGACCGAAACATATGCAACATCTCCTGGTACTTGCAGATGCAAAGAAGTGAAATACAATGAATGGATATGGAAATCTGTTGACTATACTGATGTTGCTTCTGAATAACTCTTAACAAGGTTTTAGAGAACTAAGAATGTAAGTACAATGCCTTTTCTAATTCAGGTTGATGAACATGCAGTTACTCATACTGTTATATTCAGTTTCTGCATTACTGTAATGCATGGATACTTTCCAAAGTTGATTTTTTTAAAAAAAGAAATCTACCTTAAAAATTCAGTCCTCAGAAACTTTGCCATGTTGATGCAAATATGAACTAGACTGAGAGCTGGATGTATCATAAAAGAATCAGTGTCCAGTCCATTTTGGAAGTAACTCCATCACTTAACAACTGCATTCATGCAAGAAAATTTCTGTTAATATAGTTTACTTATAAAAAAAATATTTGTAACCTGCTTACTAAATTAGGATGTTGTGGCACATCATGTTCCATAAAACAATGAAACCAAAAGTTAAAAAATAGCTAAGCACAGAATTTAAAATATATGGTAATGCAGGTAAATACCATGAAACAACTAGCATATACAAAAAAAGTATTTGGAGGACAAAACACAGAGCCAGACTGTATTTGCTACTTCCAAAGGTGAGAGCAAAAAGTCACATCTTCACCCTATACCCCAAAGTGAATACTCTCACCAATAGTGACATCTACACCATCAAGGGATGGATGATGGCTGCTAGGGGACCTGCAGGAACGATGATCCCAGCCAGGCCTTCAGTCTGCTCATAGAGAAATCTTGGCATCCGTACATGGAGGTATGTTGGATGAAGCCAGAGCCACAGTGCAAATGGGCTGGAGAATATATTGTAACAGCCTTGGTATATAGTGAGTAGCAAGCAGTAGATGGAATCAAAGAAATACAGAAAAGTATAAATATTCTATGCCACCTACCACCCAAATCCTTGCAGCCCCAAACTCATAACCCTACTTCTGATGCAAGATGCTGGTATGACTCCAACCTCAATAAAGGATCCTGAGCTATCATCACTTTTGTTCATCCTTTGAGAGCTGCTTATATATCAGGCAACAGAAGAAATTAATTCCTTGAGCCAATAACTGTTTAATGTTGAGATGTGGAATTTGTCTAAGATGTTTGCCTTGAAGACCAGAAAGCTATCCTTTGGCACCTCGGTCTCCAAGAGGAAGGATATCCAAAGCTGGAGTTCAGCAATAGAGAAGGACACCTCCTATCTTATGCCCACAGAGTTCACTTCTCTCAGCCACACATTATTAGGACGTCTCTATTCCTATGATGATGTGTGAGAATGACCTTGGGAGATAGGAGATGTGCCTAGACAATGACCTAGACAATGGCACTTCCTCTTGCCTCCCAAGATCATTCCCAGATGCCATGACAATTCCTTATGCAGTTCATATTGGGAGGGGTGCCCCTTCAAGTATACGGGTCCGAACGTATTAAGGACTTTAAGCAACACAGTTACTTTTAATGAGCTTTTAATGTCCAGGCAATCCATACATTCTTTTTCAATCAGCGTACCACCTCTTTAGAGATCATCCTTACCATTGCATTCTGCACAAGCTGCTCTTTCCAAGTTGTCCTCAAGGGTATTGCTATGCAGAGCACATTTATCACCTTCTGAATTAGGAGTCAAATCTCAGCTGAAGGGATGAGTTAGTTTAACAAAAAGCTTCGCAACTTGTGCAATACGTTATCTGAGTTCAATATGAATTGATTTAATTAAAATGACAGGAATCAATTCAAGGACTATGGTTCACCTGCACTGTGGATTACACTACTCATTTGTAAGTTGAATTGTTATGTCAGAGGTAAAGGGTTAAACAAAATATAAGTGAAATATAGAATGACAGAATTATTTAGGGGACAATTCACTGTGGGTATGGGTATAACTTAAGGACCCTTAAGGGTCTAACTTAAGGACCTGCTTGTCAGAAATCTGAAATCCCATCAGAAATTGGTCTCTTACCCAAATTTATTATAATAAAGTCTGCTGGACAAGCAGACTCCATGAAGCAACATTTTAATTATCCTCCTTACTATTATGAAAAACTCTGCAGCTCTTCAGATTATTATACAGTAAATAACCAGTTTTCTAAAGGACAGAGCTGTTTTAATTATATGACAATGAATGCATAATTATTATGTTTGTTAGAGTGAATCACAAGACAACAGACTAGATACTGCTGCTCTGGTTAGTGCATCTTAATTACTTTTTCATTTATTTTGCATATAAAAGCTATTTGCTAATTGTCTTTGCCGTAAATATGCAAAATATAATTAGTCATTCATAATTCTTTATATGTTATCTAACTGTACATTTGTTACTGAGGAATATATATTGAAGTTTGAACATTTAATGGGTTTTTGGTGGCAGGGAATATTTTTGTACTAACTTTGCTGGAAAATATTAGATGGGTGTCATGCAAGTCTTCATTTAACCCCATTTCCCATGCAAAAGAATGTTCCTTCCATTAAGAACAAAGAGTGGAAACATGATGTAAATTGAAAGCTGTTCTGTGGCTCCTCAAATTGGAATATAAATCCATTGGAATATAAATGGAATATGAGCACATGAATCTGTTTTATAATGAGTTGGACTACCAGTCCATCTAAATATTCAATATCCTTTAAATTGAGTTTGATGAGGATCAGTGATAGGGGAGAAATTCTTTTGGTTCACATTTGGATACTAACGTATCTAATCTCATGTTTATAAACCAAACCATAAATGGATATTATTTGAACTGGGTATTTTATGATGCAGTCAAATCAAGATAATACCATGGAAAATCTGCAAAAGTACATCAGTTCATGAAAGTAATGTTCAGGTGCATTTTAGTCAGAAAGATTATTTGTAAAAATGTGTGCACTGGACAAAAATATAGATATGAGAGCATGAAGGGGTGGGGCAAATGAAGACTTTTTGGAGAAAAAATGGTTTTTCATTTTTCCTCCCAGGGCTTTCCCTTATTGTCCAGTAGAATGGAACACTTGAAAAAATTTGAAGAGTGAAAAAACTTCCAATGAAATCTTTTCTTTTAGAAAAATTGATACAAATGAGGTAAGTTACTTACATATTCTATACAAATATTTTTCCTTAACTTGTCTTAGGCAAAATATACCACGCCTCAAAGGAAAAAGAAGCACAAGAGAAGTTTCTGAAAACACTTTAAAATAAATACAGTTAGAAAACATAATTGTCTGACTAACGTATCATTTTACATTGAATAAATACAACAGACATCCTATTCAAGATGCAATTCAGAGTTGATTGACTATTGAAGTAGTATGTAAGCCTATTAAAACAAGCAAACAAATAGATTGGTAAAGGGTGACATCAAAATCAATATTGAATAGATTTCATTTTCCCCAAAAAATGCTTTATCTTTTTTTCAGGGAGAATAAATTAAAGAAATATATTTTCCTAACCCACGGCTTCAACCTTTGAAAAAATAAAAATAAAAATAAAATCTGTCTAGGCAAAACTAGAAACTATGAAGCATATGGTTGGTGACATAAAACTATATAAAGAGTTTTCTTCCTTACATTTTTACTGACCTCAGTTGATCTCTTGACATAACAAAACTGGAATTCTCAAAAATTTACTTTTACATGTTTGGAAATGAAAGGAAGTGATAATATTGTAGAGAGATGAGAGATTTTTTTAAAAAATCACAAATAAATATGGGAATTAGATGAACCAAGCTAAAATTATATTAGACAACAGCAGGACTGTAATCACCATTAGGCTCTGACATTGCCTGGTGAGAGAAAGTTGATCTTTATATTTAAAAAAATAGAATGAGTAATACTTAAGTATAAAATTAACTAAAATTACGCCTACCGCTATTTATGAAACTAACGTGGTATACAGCAATCCACCCTGTAATTAAAATATAATAACAGTCTATGGGGAGACCAGTCTCAATGACTGAAATCTATCCCAAGATTTGTAGTTAATATGTTTATTGAATAACTTAAACAAAGCAAGAAGAATATTAATCGCATGCCATTACCAGAATGAATTGTGATCGTAGCTTGAATTACAAAGAATCATTCACATTTCCAAATTCAGTTAAGAATATATTTTGTAGGGATGAAATAAAAGAAATCCAAGCATGAATATTTTCATAGAAACATAGAAAACTGATGACAGAAAAAGACCTAGTGGTCCATTGAATTTGCTCTTTGAGTTTTTAGGGTTCCCCCCCTTTTAATTAATTAATTTATGATTTTTTAACTATTATTATTTTTATTTTTGTTGGATGATGGACATGTGTTTATCCCAAGCATGTCTAAGTTCAGTTATTGATGATTGACCCACTACCCCTGATAGGAAGTTATTCCAAGCTTCCACTACTCTTTCTTTTCTTTCTTTTTCTTTTTCCTCTTTTTCCATACTGTTTTCTTCCTTACATTTTTACTGACCTCAGTTGATCTCTTGACATAACAAAACTGGAATTCTCAAAAACTTACTTTTACATGTTTGGAAATGAAAGGAAGTGATAATATTTTATCATGTTTTCAATAATTCACTCAATGTCAGTAAATTATGCAATATATCTAATCAATATCAGTCAATATATATATTGCAATGTTAACGGAAACATTTATATCAGCATATATGCCAATATGGGACAGAGTGTGATGTATCCATGGTAACCACTTTGTTGGGTGTTGTTGGGGGTTAAGCTTATGAAGTTGTAGATAGTAAACCATGTAGAGAGATGAGAGTTAGCACCTACATGTTCAACCCTTTTCCTTCTTGGTTTGATTGAATCAGCCAAGGGGTAAATGTCCCCCCATGATAAGGCTAACAATTTTCTTGTAGGACAGATGTATCCCTGCCTCCCTAGGGAGACAGTAATAAGACCATTATTAAAGAATAATTCTTTGATTTGGAGGGCCTAAGAAACTTCTAGCTGATTTCAAATGTACAATTTCTGGCTACATTAATTTAAAAAGTAGTAACTTGCCAAGTCCTGCACTGGGTTATTAGTTATTTGGGGTCATTTCAATTGGACTTTTGGCTGGGCTAAGCATGGCAGTATTTTTTGTAGACTGTCAATATAATCAACAATGATATTCTTCTGGACAATATAATGGTTCTGACCTTGTGAGGGCTACGATATTATTATTTGGCACTTGTTGCTAGCTTGTGCATCATGTAGAATTCGTTATTGCCTCCTTTGCTGTTCAATAACTACATGAAACCACAGATGAGACCTTGTTAAAGATGACATCACTTTCCAATACCTGTTTGCTAAGCATATGGGACATGACATTTTTTATGTTGTTCTAACATGTGAAGGATTGCTTAATTTTCAGGTAACGTTAAGTACTTCTTTAACAAAGTCTCTTTGAGTGAGTTAATACACTTTTTATCAGATTTTACCTTTTTGTGTTTTAATTTTTTAATTGTTCCTTGAGTGACCTCTGGGGAAAAAAAGCAGAATATAAATCAACTACATATCACAAAATGCTGTAAGTAAGGCATCGAGTAAGAACAGTTAGATAGTAGTTGGCATAGTGCATTAATTAAAGCAGAGGTTAGCAACTTGCAGTAGCACAGCTGTTGATTGACTGAGTCCTTGTACCCTGGTGCAGTTGTATGTGGAGACAAGTCTGTGCTCAACTACATCAATAAACTCTGTCTCTTATTAACATGAGATTTGCATTTGCTAATTTATAGAGTTGCACACTTGGAAATAATTACTGTAATTTAACTGGACATGCGGTAATTTCATTACAGCAGAGAAGATAGTGCTTTGTGCCCATACTCTCTGCTGTCCAGATATTGCTAAGCATTGATGGTAACAGCTTCATAGATTACAAACTTGTCCTTTCAGTTGCTTAGTTTTTAAAACATATTTCATTCAATAGCCATACAATAGAAGGCTGACTACTGCTGCACAACAAAAGTAGGACATACAGACAAACTGCCCTGAATATTATTTTTTCAAGTTGTATGTAAGGTAAAGAGAGAATTTACAGTTGAAAATAGTGCTGAGCCAACATTAATAACCAATACTCACTAGTGACTAATCCATTCTGATTGAAAATTAGTCCTCTTATAATATCATCCCTAATAACTGAAGATTATTACCAATGAATAGAGCTACTTTTGGGAGTGGTGAGGACATGAGGATTCATATTGTCTTCCAGTGTTACTTTTCCCCCCCTTGAAATATTATCTCATATTTCTAGAGTCTTATGCAAAACAATTTCCCAAAGAATAGGTCAGTTAATACTATATAGTTATCTACTGTCCTTTTTTCATTCTTATCTTTCAGGCCTATTCATCATCACCTTCATCAAATGAAGCCATCATTTATTCCATTACAAGAAAGATTCTTCTTGTAGCTGCTTCTAGGCTCCTTTACTTTGCTTTGTCTTAACCAAATAACAACATTTCCTTTTCGCAGAATTAGTTGCAAAAAAACCAAACAAGTTTCATTGGATTATGTACAACGATTGAGTCAGATGCAGATTTGACTGTAACATAGTCAAGGTTTAGTCATGTCCTCACTTAGATCCAAGGGTCTTCAACATTTTTATAAATATTCTTTTTTATTGATCAGATGCCATCATGTTGTATCAACTTTTAATGACCACTTAGATAAGATATCTTTAGGAAGAATAACCTTCAACTTGGTCCTTCAGATCTTCCAATTGTGCACTCATCACTCGGATAATTGAATCCAATCATCTTGTTGCTGGTTGTCTTCTTTTTCTTGTTGTTTCCACATTTCCAAGCATTATAGATTTCTCAAAACAGCGAGATATTCTCCAACACCAACATTCAATGGTGCCAATATCCTGCTTCTTCAAAATTTAAGTTCCACTTTCCTAGTGTCATATAGAGAACTGTTGCTTGCATAATCCTGATCTTCACATTTGAAAATCCTTTCCAAGGCCTTCATTACACTACCAAATGCTGTCTATCTCTGGAAGGCTGCTTCCCTTACTATTGATCTTAAAAAGGGGAAGCTATCCACTTCAACATCCTAACAGGTAGAAGTTATCCACCACTGAATATCTTTATTGTCAGTCCTAATTTGGTCTTCATTATATTTAGTCCCATTTTTTTACTCTATTCCTTCACTTTCATTACTAGAGTTTCCTAGATTATTTTCATTTTCAGCTGCCATTAGTATAGTGCAGGCTTCAGGGCATATGATACCTGGCTCAGAAGCAATATTTATAGGAAGATCTGGGTCCTGGTTGACCACAGATTAAGCTTGAGCTAGCAGTGTGCTGAAGTTGCCAAACAAGCCAATGCAATGTTGAACTACATCAACAGAGACATAATGTCAAGGTGAGGGGAAGTGATAGATCTACTCAACACTATATTTGGTCCTTTAGTCCCTAGAATATGCTGTCCAGTCTTCAATATAAGAAGAATGCTGAAGAACTGGCAAGAATGCAAAGATGAGTAACAAAGATGGTGAGGAATTTGAAGAACTGGGTATGCTTAGCGTAAAGGTTAAAAACCTAAGAGAAGATTTGATGCTAGTCTTCCAATACTAGAAGGATGCCATGAGGAAAAGAGTGTGGATTTATTCACTTTGGTGCCCAAGAGTAGAACAAGAACCAGTGGTGGAAGAGAGACACAGAGAGATTCAAACTCAAAATAAGGAGGAGTTCCCTGATAGATGGATCAGCTTGGTCTAATGATTTGATTGCTGCAAACCTTTTTGTTTCCTCCACTCTTAGCATAGTTAAAGAACCGAGGTTGACTAGGCGGACATGTTACATTTTGCAGCATCTCTAAAAAGCATCTTTCTTTCTAATTAGTACTCGGAAAGGTCTTTAGATATATTTTACCTTGTTATTACATTCATTAGAGATATTAGCTGCTGAAAAAAAAAGGTTGTGTATTCCCCAACATAGCATTAAAATACAGATCTCAAGAACCTTGCTAGATAATTATATATCTTCTTTTTTTTTTTACTTAGCTCCACAATATATTGCCAGCTTGTTCTAGTGATGTGTGTTACATTAGGCATTTTTCTCCCCCACCACTCCCCCATTCCCGCTTTCCCTCCACCTCACTCCTCATCTCAAACATTTGATTTACTATCCAGTTGTACTGTTAATCCCATGTCATGACACCACTATTCACTTCTGCTTTTCAGCTGAAAGCAGCTTCCTACAAAGATAATACTAGGTAAAATCCATTGTACAGGGAAGGGTATCTTGAATGTGGCTATCATATCGAAAAGAAAACAGACATTTGCTCTCTTCACCCTCTAGACATTCTTCAATACTTCCTTTAATGATGGAGTAAAAAAGAACAGCCACTAAGACTACATTGTAGGTTTCTTTCTCTCCCTCCCCATATTCTCCACTCACCTCCCTCTCCATTTCCCTGCAACATAATCCTGCTCTGTAATACTACAATTGTTCCTATTTACATTGGCTAAATCTTTTAAAGTAACATATATCAAAACAAAGTGAGGGAAGGATATGAATAAGAAAGAAGGTATCTAATGTGCCTTAGTAAATTATGACATGAATGAATCATATGAATTCCTACTTATCAATAAATATTTAGAAAGAAAATTTAAATAATGCCCTTTAGAGATGTTATTTAATCAACCAAAATCCTGAAGCACAAGTCCTGATATGCAAGAAAGGGAAGGCGAAGGGGAAGGGGTAGGGAATGAATTAGAGGTAAATCTTTTTCACTAATACTTCTTTTAAACAGGCAACACTAGCCTTTGTAAACAGAATTGAGTCCACCCAAAAGCAAGAGAAGTAGTATCTGATTACTTGGGGAACAAGTGCACAATGTAGTCATTAGAAATACCAAGTCATATACCATATCGTATGGAGGGCAGGACATACACAGAATGAACAACACTACAACAATTGGAATTCAGGAAATAGATGTTAGGAATTTTGCAGTGTTCTGCATTCAGTCTCTAAAGAAAACCCACAGAAGTGTATATGTAGCAACTTTTTGCAGTGTCTCTTCCTGGGTCATACATTGAAAAGCAACTTCTGGAGATTGCACCTGAAAATATCACACAGCCTTCTGTCCACTGCAAGTTATGCATTCCCCAAGTCCAACATTCAGAAAAGAGAGATATGCATTCTCTCCTAAATACTCTCCTAACACCTCCCTTTGTTACTGTGTACTTTAACTGGAGGAAAAAGAAGAGAACTGATTAGAAGAGAAACTAAGTCTCTGCTGTCAGGGTCACACTGTGATATGGCAGCAAATTATAAATAAATAAGTTCTAATTGTGCCTACTCATCTGAATTCCAGAAAATAATACAATCCTGTGATAAAAAATAAAAATAAAAAAGGTAGAACTTCAATTCTCATCTGATAGATGTAATTTAAATAGGGAGAAGCCAGGGATTTGTGCTTTCCATAGCATACGTATACTGTATATGATTTTTAAAAAGGAAGATAAAAACTACTACAATCTCACAAAGTAAGAAACAGAGAAGAAAAAGAGAGAAAGAGGAAAGTGAAAGTGAAAGAATGGATAAAAGTAAAAGAAAATAGAAAGGAAAGAAAAGAAAAAAAGTACAAAGAGATAACTTACAATCTTCTTTATGGCAGTTGGAAGTACAATAATAAATTTACTCTATGGTTACAACAAGGCCCTCTTCTTTCGGTTTTATGCCAAAAATCCAGAAGGGGTTTCCGCTCAATAACAAATGTAGACACTGTGTTTCTATAGCAACTTTTTCAACAGTTTATCAATCTGCTTAAAATACCTTAACGTTAACACATGAACCCTTCTCTCTCTCTCTCTGTGAGTGTATGTATCATGAAGTATATTCATTTTTGCAACATTTATAGCTCTCCATCATGATGGGGATTTTTAACTATCTACAGTATTTATGTCAATATTAATTTAAAATAAAACAATTTGAAATATTTAGTTTCTTCAAATAAAGAGATTTTTCTTGAAATATTTTTTCTAGATAGTTAAATGAATTGAAACAGGTCAATCTCCAATTTTTACAAGTATCCACTGACACATTAGAAACACCAGATAGTATATTTTTCCCAGTTAATCGAACAATCTCATAATTTACTGAACTTTTGTACTATATAAAAAAATGTCAGTAAAGCACATTTATGATTATCAAACAAAATGAATAATTAGCATACAATAACAAATTGTCTTCAGTTTCAACCATTTTTATGGCAATAAGAGTCCATGGATATCATAATAGCACCCGACAACAATTCCAATATCAACTCAAATGTAGGAGGGCAGAAAGGACATGAGACATCTTAATAAATGAAGGGGGGGAAATTCATTTATAACAACACAGTGTGAAGATTTAGAATACTATATCTTAATCCACTTAATAAGAAAACCATTTTTTTAACCAAAACCCATTCTACAAATTTCAGCTGCACTTTTTTATATATGTCCAACAATTACAATTTTTCTGAATGTGTATCACAAACATAAGTCAGTAATATAGTATTGTCTGAACTTTTTTGCCCTTTTATTAAACCAGATTGTTCAATATAGAAAGTCAAGGGTAGTATCATTTTGCATGCTGCATGTCAGGATTGCTCTCCAAAATTTTACATCAACATTCAACAACAAAATTGAGTGATAATTTGCATTGTCAGTAGACTTTGCCTCAATCTTATCATAATTATATAGGCTTCATTAAAGGAAGCTGATGGAATTTCATTCAGAAAAGCATCATTATAACCCTGAAATAACAAAGCAGCCAAAAATCAATATGTATCTTGTCCGATACTACTGAATTTAAAAACCGTCAAGGCCAGGAGCTTTTGATATTTCCATAGATTTAATAGCCCCTGTTATTTCACATAGAGATAAAGATGCAGCTAAATAAACAAGTTGATTGTGTGTAATCCTTTAGTCCTGCTTTATTTGACAAGAAGACTCAGCACATGAGACCTACATTCTAGTCAAGTGTAAATCAGTATAACTGTATCCCATTTTATTGACCATTTGCAGCACAGATTTGTTTCAGTCTTCAAGATCTTGCCACAAAAAGTTTAATGCACGAGACTTTTTTTTTTACTATTAAAGGAAAGACAAAGGCAAAATTATTGGTCATTCCAGACATTTAAAAAAGTAAATTAGAAGCAAAAAGAGAAACAGCCAAATTTATTTTCTGCTAATCCTTGTCCAGCTATAAATCCTTTGGGATTGAATACTCAATTTTACTTGTAATATGATACATAATGAAATTAGTTTTGAGATGAAAGTGTCTACTTTAGCTCAAGTAACTTCAAGAGTTGATGGCAAACATGAGATCTGAACTGCATTTTCTTGGCTCCTGACATCGACTTTTAGCAACTATTAGAAGCTGAAAAGGTTTAGTTTTCATTCCAAATGCCTGAAGCAAGAAGATATCATCCAGACCCCTATATATAACAGGTATAAAATGTGGGTTATAGAATTAAAACCTGCTTATTAATTGAGGTTTACGAAGATTTGTTTTTTTTACAAAAAATATGACAGGAAGCAGATTACACAAGGGATTTCAGAATTTTCCTTTGCTATTAAAAAGAATCACATTATTTCCTTCTTCTTTAAAAATTAACCAACACAAATCTCAAACAGACACATTCACACACACGATATTTATATACAATTCCTTCCTTTTTAAAAATCATTTATGATGATAGGGTAATAATAGTTTACCCTGCTCCCTAGGGTGGTGAGAGAGTGACTGGCCCAAGTAGCTCAAATGGGGACTAGAACTTACCCTCTCTTGTTGTTGTTTTTTTCAATCTGATGCCTTAACGATACCAAACAGATTGTCTCACATCTATTTATATCTGTATCATATTTTTATAATCTAATATATAATATATTGTTTAGAGGAGGTGTGAAGGTTTGGCTCTTCATCCAAGCCTCTTTTGAGGGAGAATAAAATGTGATATTAATGAAATGATTCAGGGTAAAACTGGTAAGAATGTTAATATAAAGTAGGTTAATATGGTGATAATTGAAACCAGTATTTATCTTTGTAACTTACTAACTGACAAATGAGAATCTCTTAAATTTATATTGTTCTCTAAAATTTGCTTATTATTTCCTGCAGTTTTTACAAAGGGCTTCAGAATCATATTTGAGGAGGGGCACATTAATTTGTAGGGGTGTCCCAGAGATATTTTCAAGGTTTTTATATAATATTTATCATTATCAATATTTATTAAATGTGTATGCCACCCAACTGTCAGATCAAAGATGAAGCAAAGGGTTTTACTCTCCCTCGAAAGTGGCTTGGATGAAGAGCTTCACACCTCCTCTAAATAATATGATATTATATATTAGATTATAAAAATATAATACAGATATAAATAGATGTGAGACAGTCAGTTTGGTGTGGTAGTCAAGGCATCAGATTGGAAAAAACAACAACAAGAGTGGGTAAATTCTAATCCCATTTGAGCTACGTGAGTCAGTCACACTTTCTCTACCCTAGGGAGCAGGCAATGGCAAACCACTTCCCAAAAACATTACCAAGAAAAGTGCAGGAACTATTTATTTTTATTTATTTATTTTTACATTTATATACCGCCCCATTCCGAAGACTCGGGGCGGTTTACAGCTTATAA
>JANHFL010002824.1:337984-349233 GCA_032468155.1 Oxyrhabdium leporinum | reverse complement strand
GAACCGCTAGATTGAATCAGCAGAAGTGGCCTGCAGTTCAACACTCTAACCACTGCGCCACCTAGGCTCATTATTCCAGGCAATCCCCCATCCACAAAAAAAGATATACATTTCATGAGGATTGAAAAACTGATTAAAACCCCAGATTGTTGACTGCTCAGAAATTACAAAGATAGATCATGGAAATGAACAATAGAAATAAATAATGAAAGGACTCATGGCCTGCTTTTAGTTATTTATCATCCCACATTGAGTTGATTTGTCAGAGATTTCTCATCTAAGCTCTAGATGGACATCACATCACCATGCTTAGCTGTAGAACTTTGACAAGGTCTGCTCCATCTTACCCCATGTTAGAACTTTCTATGTAATTATTTTTTCCCCAAAACATTCTTTTAAAAAAAAATATATATAGTGGTTTTAGTCTTGCTGTTTTGAATCTTATAAAGCTTTTGTAGTTGAAAATGGTTAACTTTTACAAGAATCAGCAAAACAACACCTAAAACGTTTATATCAATCAACGAAACAACCTAATGCTGTATTCTACAGTGTGCAACCAGATAATCAGCACACGCAGGACATAAGGATGGATTTTCAAGAATTATTATATGATACAATTTTTTTTTAAAATCTTCTAATTCTTCTAATAGCTAGATTTTAAATCATAATTTTGACATAAGTTTTGACATAAGTTTTGACATAAGTCTGTGATAAGCAATCCAATTCTTACCAATCCAAATTTCTTGTAGCAGTTTGTCAATAGTATATTTAGTGCTATAATTCTTTAAGAGAGATGAGATTTTATTATTTTAATAGCCATATATATGTTTTATAAAGAGTTTATATCTTTGAATATGTATAATATAGTTTTGCCATTTTAGATGTGTTTAGTGTAAAAGATAACCCATATATTATTATTTTATATGCTACACTACATTTAATTCTTATTTCTGCATAGAAAAGTATAATGTTGTGCTGCACTGTATGTATATTAATTAATATATCTGTGATGAAGATAGGAAATCAACACCAGAATCTGAGCACTATTGCACAAAAGGGAAAAAAGGAGGAAAAAATTCTATGGCCAAGTAAATACAAATTAGTGAACTGTGTGTTCCTCTCACTACCCGACCCCCCAATTCCCCAAGCAGTGAAATCAAAGGAAGAATTGAGTCTCAAAGAAACACATTTTGATTCATTTATCTATTTTTCTGGATTGTTTTTAATGGCTGGTTTATTTTGCCAACTTTATTTAGTTTTTTCAAAACATCACCTGCTCCCATTCATTTTGTTTTGTTTTGTTCTGTATTAATGAGATGTATCTTATAAAATATTAGTTTGTGGAATTTTAAACCTTTTTCAGGAGTGGATTAAAATTCCCTTAATAAACTGTATAGCAGACTATTTTGAATCTTTCTTTGATAACCACCACTATTAACCCCTATCTGTGCATGTTTCTATTTCATGATTTTTAAAAACATAATTCCCACTCCGTCAACTATTTTCCAATCATCTATTCTTCAGGAAATGCTATACAACACAAATCTCAGAAGCACATAACCACCTAAATGATTGGTACCCAACTATTATTCCCCAAAGCTCTATTTATTTATTTATCTTCTTATTTATTTATTTATTTTTAAATAAAGCAAGCACTTCATCTCATATGTGCTTGTGTATTTGTGTTTTTGAGGATCAGTGGTGAAACAAAACCCTATTTCACCAGCCACCCACTGGTCAAAACTGCCCGCTTGAAATTCCATCATCAGCAGAAGTAGCTGCAACTCAACCAAACAATCTCTCACAAAACATCTGCAACCAACTGACCCTGGCCTTAACCTTTAAATCTATCTTTTCATATTCATCTCAAAAGACCTTGTCAATGGCCAAGGAGATTCAAGAAAGGGATTCTTCAACACACACACACATGCACACAGACACACAAAAAGATACAGAGGAAATTCAACCCAGATTAGGTGGCAAGAGATAATACGGCTTGCTCATTTTTATTCTGCTGCTCAAAGTGGAGTTGAATTCATTTTCACTTTATCTTTATTCATGTTATTTAAACATAACATTCATTAGGACTGCAAACTGCAACAGATAGTAGAGAACAAAACTCATTGCTCAAATTGTTGGGCATCTGTACCCCACTAGAGTTGCCCATTGCAGAATTTGGATAGTACCCTTCTTCTTTTCCTAGTTTCTGTTTCAAAGTCAGTTCAACAAATTTCAAAAGTGATTACCTAAAGCAAGTTTTCTTAGCTTTGACAACTTTCAGGCAGGTAAGACTTCAGCTGCCAGAATTCCCCAGACATCATGGCCGGCATGGAGCTGCCATGGCTGACTAGGGAATTCTGGGAGTTGAAGTCCATCTGTCTTAAAGTCACCAAGATTGAGAAACACTGGCCTGATGTCAAAAGATTTCTATTAACATTTTTCATTTAAAAGAAAGATCATGAGCAAAAGCTAACTGGTTTTTTTCAAGGGGAAAATAAAAACTCATGAGGGACAACTGGATACCACATAATCGGCAACTGTATATCACAGTTATTTATCTATAACCACAGATTTTTAAAAAATCATTTTAAAAAATGAATATTCGTCTGCGTAGATATCTCCACGTGAATTCGGTAGTTAAGATCATAATGTATGCCAAAGGGAAATTTCAAGAAATATTTTTCATAAATATGTGCACTAAACATTTCACATGGTTAAATTAAGTCCTACTGGTATCATCAGAAATGTCACAACTGTGACAGTTTTTTTGTGTTTTTTTTAAATTCAGCTTCCATTGTGGATCTTTTATCACCATTCATCATCAATCATTTGGAGGAACCCCCCCTCCCCCCCCCCCACACACAAAATACCACTTTGTATGGGAATTAACTGAGCCAGTGGTGTCCAATCTCGGCAACTTTAAAACTTGTGGACTTCAGCTCCCCGAATTCCCCAAGCTGAGGAATTCTGGGAATTGAAATCCACAAGTCTTAAAGTTGCCAAGGTTGGACACCCCTTGTCAGAACCTTTATGACTGAAAGCTGGATCTCTGAGGGCATATTTGGCTGGGCATTCAGATAGAGAGGAGAGGACTTTCTGAGGATGTTCCTGCTAATCATTTACACCTGAGTTTTTCCTCCAGGGTTTTTAGGCAGGGAAACAGATTCCCTCAGGAGTGTGCATGGCCTCCGTTCTCTTTAGAAAGCAGTCAAGTTACACCTCTTTCACCAATGGTTGGTGGTTGAATTGTTAATTCATGTTTGCCTTGATTTTAATTAGGTCTTTGAATTGTACCTTTTTGTGCTCTGCATTTTATCCATTGTTAACTGCCTGAATGCTGAAACTGAGTAAAAAAAACAAACAAACCAGAATACACTTAGTAAGAATTCTGTATATTTAAAAAGAAAATGATGTCCCAGGTGCTAGCCAATAGCCACTTGGTCAAATATGAGAACTACATTAGTTATCTACATAATGTGCCTGATTTTTTTTTCTACTTCCCATTAGAATCATGCTTTAATTTGTAGTGTACAAGCATAGTGTGCTCTCTGTGTGGGTATACCGTATGTATATATGCATGTTACCAGACTAAAAAAAAAACGAGAAAAATTCGCAAACATTTAAAAATACCTGTACCACTTCTTCAGAAACTGGGGAAATAATAGTTTTTCCCTATTCAGGATGCATTGTTTTGAAAGCTCTCATTTTGACAGAGAAAAATATACATATTTTTTTTACTGACAGAGCAGAAGAGATATTATCAAGCTGTTAATGCCATTCTTAAAATGTTTTACAGCTGCCTTTACCATCTTTGTTTCTATCAGTCGTGCTGTTTGTGCTCTCTGTGGTAAGCAACATGTTTTGTCAGTGAGCTCAATTTGCAGACAGTGTGCTGGCAAAAGGCAGTCTGCCCCCTTTTTCTTGGAAAGGATATTCTTGCCAATTAAGAAGCGATGTATGAGAAGGAGGAGAAGGAAGAAGAGGAGGAGACACAGAGGGGGGGGGAGAGAAATAACAAACTGGGTGTCATTTTCCATTATTAAAATGTTAATATTGAAGAAGTTAGAGAATAAGGAAGTTTGTAAATCATTTCCCTCATCTTACTTGAAAAAAACTGTATTGATTCCTCCTCCTCCTCCACTTCCTCATTTCAAGGTGTAAATCAACAGCACTTTAAACGTGTGTGTATGGGGGGGGTGTTTGTCCCTCACCCCAATATTTACTCATTGTGCCTCTCATAACCTTGCAGGGCACCTGTCTGCACAGAGCTGACAATTTGCTAATGCACTGTTTTTGTTTTTAATTGCTTTCTTAATTACGAAACACTAACATAATAGCATGTCTAATTTGTACTTTAATTGTATGCAGTGATGAAATGTTAGTGTCCATCACAGGCTTCCTTGTCTCTTGTTCTTGGGTAATTTTTAATGAGATACTGTACATTCCTTCCAAGAGAGATTATTTTTTTCAAGCAGACTTTTTTTCCCCCACTGATACACCATCTCATGTAATGGCTACCACAGAGAATGCCTCCAAGATATTAATAGCCTTTAGTGAAAAACTTCATTAAATGTTGCAAAAGTACAGGATAGTTTTGTGGTAAATAGGATAGTTAAAATGTCATAGTAATTGACAAGAATAAAATAAATTAATTATGAACTTAGTTATACTGCTGCCCCATCTGAACAATAAGCCCTATTCAATACATTTAGGTTTTCTAGTAAGTAAAACTGTGTACGATAAAGAAGCAAAAATTGTATTTATAAGAGAGAAAGAATCAATGAAAGAAAGACTCAATGGATTATTTTCCTTCTCATTTTCTCCACCGTATGCAGTATTTATTTTTTTTAAGGCATGAGGTAAATCATTAACCAACTTGTTCCTTTGCAATAATCAGAATATATATTGAAGAAATAGGCTATCAGTATAAACCTTCGAAATAGTCACCAGCAGTTTCAAAGAGGATTTCCCCCACAGGACCAAACTGCAAAGTCCAATTAAGCTGAGGTTTAATTGCAGGACTCAGAAGAGAGATCAAACAGGAGGAGGCAATCTATGTATCCAAAAATACAAGTATTGGCCTGCTTCATTGTCACACACACAAAGCCTGAAGCCTAAAATCCTTTACTCAACTAAATTCTTAATAAGTAAACTGAGACTAACTCTCTAATACCAGATTTGTTAAACAACATGATTTCAGCCCCTGCTATTCATGCACCTCGTACAAGTAAAATGACTGTTAAGGCTAAGAATCATGAAAGAGTCATTTTATATAGCTGCTAAATTCCTCTCAAATCTCCTTGCAACTTAACGAGTGAAGAAAGCTCAACATGTAATACCAGCTAATGTGGTTTATGCTCAAAAATACTATCAACCTATCTTTGTGGCTTATCTAAGCCCCGATAATACTTTTGCTTTTATAGTAGCCCCAAGTCCATTTCCCCCACAACTCTTGACTATGTATTTCCTAAAATCCTTTTGCAAAGAGTTAAATTGGATGTGAAATCTGTGCTAGGCTCCAGAGTTTTCTTTGTTCTAAGACTAGCCAGCAAAGTCTTGCCTCTGTATCACTTTCATTGCTTTCTGATTGAGCTTGACAGTGTGACAGAGAGGTAAAGGGAGCCAATTCCAAATTGAATGCAGGCCTTTTTCAGCCCAACAGCAGTCTGCTCCTTTAGCCCCTGAGAAAAAGAGGGAACAGATGCTGGTCACAAGCTTCCCTGACAAAGTCTAACTTTGATGCAGACAGAGAAGGAGGGGGAGAGAAATATGTATAAAAAGATTGCCTCCCTTTAAAAGAGCTTGAAAAGCACACAAAAGGAGAAGGGAGAGAGAAGAGCAGGGATGCTTTAAGAAGCTGCAACCCTGTTAAGAACTGTTTTGCTAGAAAAGGTTCAGTTCATCAAAATCTGCAGCTCAGAGGTCCTTAAACACTAATTGAAAAGATCTCATTGTTCTAGAAGATTCTATTCTCTGATTAGTTTAGTTCTCTCTAAAGTTGGTGCAGAGGAAGATTGTCCTGCAGTTAGAGAAATAGCTGTATGGAATAGTGTTTCTTATTTTCACAAAGTTAAAATATTGTACAGGTACATATATCCATGTCAGGAAACACAAATGTGCAAAGGTTATAGAAACACTGAAGTCAGCAGAGCTATGGTTTCTCTGTCCTAAAGTTCTGAATAAGGAAAAAATCACTAATTTCCTAGTCAGCCCCAATATCCGGGTCAGACATCTATCCCACTCAATTCTAGCATAAATATATCTTAATCTTGTTTTTTAAACAACGGCAAACAGAAAAAATAATGAATGAAAACAAAGCAAATATTAGACAAAAACAAGGAGAGAAAGTATCAGGTGTGAATGACCAGAGCCACGCCTGAAGTTTCAATTAAATAGATTTATTACTCATGCCTATGCTCAGGAAAATTCTCAACCAACAGCACCTGCTAGAAGTTAGATCAATGAATTCACAGTGGATTGGATTTATTACATTTGTGGCTATGTAGAAATTCTAGGCTGATACCTCTTTTGACTCCATCCCCAGGCTCTGCCACTCCTTCTCCTACAGAAAGAGATGAACAAACAGCAAGAATTTATCTCTCTGACTGAAGTCCTGCTCTACTGTCTCATCATGACAGCAGGGGCTTCTGGAGGGATGAGCAAAAAGCACCTGAAAGTACCGTATATACTCACTCAAGGCATGAAGGTCAACTCATTTCTTAACAATAAATCACACAGATAGATAGTATATGCTTGATGATATAGTGGCAGATAGTGGACTTCTCAGTTTGTGTGTCACTCAACATGCTACTGAGGAAGAGCTAAGGATTTTTTGGAGTACTAATGGTGTTTATGACATGGCTAGATTAAAGTCTTTGGATATCTAGTTGCAGGTGTTGGCATGCAGAGAAAGAAAATCCTAAACTGCAAAGACAGAATTATAGTGGGAGCATATAGGAAGCATTAACATGGAAAAACTCAACATAGTGAAAAGTAAAATGAATTAATTGCAAATGGACACTTTAGCTGAATTAAAATTGACTGGAATTGGATACTTGCAGTCAGAAGACCATACTATGTACTCTCAGGACATGAAACAAAGAAGAAATGATGTTGCTTTCATAATCAGAAAGTATACAGAAAAAACAGTATTTGCAATTAATGATCAAATAATATAAATTACATTTTCTGGACACCCCTTTCATATACTGTAATGTTGTTGAAGTTTGTTTTCCAATTGCTGATACAGAAGAAAAGGAGGCTGACAGGTTTTATCGTCAATTTCAGTCTGAAATCAACAAAACATGCAAGCAAGACGTGCTGTTTATGACTGAAGACTGGAATGCCAAAGTTGGAAAAAAAGTAGGGAGGAAAATGTGATTGGTCTCTATGGCCTAGGACAGTGCCTCCCAACCTTTGGGGCACCAGGGACCAGTTCTGTGGAGAGAGGGTTTTCTGTGGACTGGAAGGAACGTAGTTTTGTGTGCTGCCTGCATCCCGCGGATGGAGTTCACTTGTTTGTGTGGCCTGGTTGCTGGCATGCTGCAGACCAGTAACAGTCCATGGATCGGGGGTTGGGGACCCCTGGCCTAGGAAACAGAAGTGAAGCATAAATGGTTCATCACTTTCTGCCAATCTGGTGATTTCCTCTTTGCTAAAGCATTCTTCAAGTAATCAAAACGGTGCCTATATACATGAACACCAACAGATGGAGCACACAGAAATCAAACTGACCATATTATCGGCATGAAGAGATAGAGAAGCTCCATTATAAGAGCAAAGGGGCTGACTGTGTAACAGATCACAAACTGCTCATGTGAAAATCCCAGGACCAGCTAAAATGGAAGAATAAAACCAAGTAGTTTCCGTGATACGAACTACTATACCCTCTATTTTCAAAGATAACCACAGTGGCACAGTGGTTAGAGGGCAGTACTGCAGGCTATTTCTGCTACCTGTCAGCTGCCTGTAATTTGGCAGTTCAAATCTCACCAGGCTCAAGGTTGACTCAGCCTTCCATCCTTCTGAGGTAGGTAAAATGAGGACCCAGATTGTTGGGGGCATTATGTTGACACTGTAAACCACTTAGAGAGGGCTGTAAAGCACTGTAAAGTGGTATTTAAGTCTAAGTGCTATTGCTAAGTGCTATAATGTCAATAATCACTTTGAAGTCCTGAGCCACATTGAAACTGTGGAATCAAATCATTATTAAGGTTAAAGATGAAACTGCCAAAGACCAAGAAAGAAACAGAACACACACACTAGATACAGACAATGGAAATATATGTGACTTGGAGCATACCAGCCGTGCCTGATTAAATAGAGTGAGCAGAAACTACGTAAATCAGGCAGCCCTTCAGATAACCAAGCCTTTTGCATTAAAAAGCTTCATAAGTGATAACCAGCACCTTGATTGTACCCAGAGCCCTTCTGGTAACTATTGCGTGATAGGAGCCGTGGTGGCGCAGTGGTTAGAATGCAGTACTGCAAGCTACTTTTGCTGACTGCCGGCTGCAGTTCGGCAGTTCAATTCTCACCAGCTCAAACTTGATCCAGTCTTCCATCCTTCCGAGGTGAGTAAAATGAGGATCCAGATTGTTGGGGGCAATATGCTGACTCTGTAAAACTGTTTAAAAAGGGCTGTAAAGCATTGTGAAGCAGTATATAAGTCTAAGTGCTATTGCTATTGCAGTTCATAAAGCAGAGGCATTACATAGGCATGGCATAATCTGTGCCATTTTGTTCTGGACCAGTTGCAGCTTCCTCTTTTGTCAGTTTACTGATCTTTCTACTCAGTAGTGCAATTGCATGGCTATGCCATGTTACAGTGTTTGGCTGCTTTGCACAACTGTCCTACACAGTTTATTTTTTGCCAACTTGTTTTGGTTTCCTTCTTTGTTTAGTAACCAAATGCTGTGGGTATTCATAACTCCTTTATCTCAATAAGGCCTAGAAACTTTATTAGGGTTATTATCCTCTCCTTTTTGATTAAGCAAGTACTCTCTACTTTTGTCCTGTTCTTTAATCTGCTCTAAATATACTATGTTGGAAAAAACCTTCTGTGAATTCTTAGTGTGAGAATACAATTGACCAGCAATATTAAGCCAATCAAGCAAGAGTTTTCTATTTTCTCAGCTCAGCTTACATAACAGAAAGGCGCTCATAACATTTCCCTGAGCAACAGTTCCAGCAAGCTCTGTCAATCTACTTTTGTCGCTATATATTAAATCATACAAGTACACCACCAAGCCACATTTATGGATTAATGGCTTGCCAAATTTTAAATTAATGTTTAAACAGAGGAGGGTTCCTTTGAATAATTGCTGCATTTGAGAGACAGTTAATTTAATTATTTTTCATCTCTGTCATTGGATACCTGGAATAACTATTTTCTTTTTTCCCCTCAAATATTAGGGAAAAGATTTGCTTCCAGGCATATATTCCATCTTCTAAATTTTAGTCCTCCTACCATATGTGCACTTTAATGAGTGAATTAAAAAGAAAGAAGAGGGAAAGGAACAATATAAACTTATTTCACTTATGAATTACAGATGGGTCAAAATGTCAAGATGGAGGCCAAAACCAGAAATTGTTTCCAAGGCATGCTGGATAATTTGGACAGCCAGATGGGTGGCATATAAATTACATAAATAAATAAATAATTGGAAAAGCCAAAGAATACAAAGAAATCAATATATGCTTCATCAATTGTAGAAAAAAACCTTTGATTGGCTTGATTGTGTCAAGTTGTGGAATATAGTCAGAAACATGGAAATCACAGATAGAAGTAAGGAAGCCACAGTTCAGAAAGATCATATTGACACAGATCGGCTTCAGGCTGGCAAAGAAGTGAGATAAGGCTGTATACTTTGCCCTTATTTATTTATGAATATACCTAATACTCAGGGGTGGGCTTCAAAAATTTTAGCAATACGTTCGCTGCCCGGTTGCTGGGTGAGCATGGCCATGGTGAGCGTGGCCTAGTCGGCCTCCTGCACCATGGTGGGGGGGTGCATTTTCAACCCCCCCCCATGCTCCGGAGGTTTTCCTTGAGCTTCCACGAGAGCAAAAACAGCTGTCCCCAGGCTCTGGAGGCTCTCTGGAGGCCAGAAATGAGCCCATTTCCGAACTTCCAGAACTTCAGGGAGGCCCATTTTTCGCCTTCCCCAGGCTCCGGAGACTTTCCTCGAGCCTCTGGGAGGGCAAAAACAGGTGAGCCCATCCCTGCTAATACTCTTTCCTCCTCCCATTTTCCCTACAACAATAACCTTGTGAGGTGGGTTGAACTAATATAGAATGACTGGCCCAAAGTCACCCAACCAGCTTTCATGCCTAAGGCGGGACTAGAACTCATAATCTCCTGGTTTCTAACCTAGTGTCTTCACCATTAGACCAAAATGCTGTCATATCCAACAAAATATATTAAATACTTTGTTGAGGAAAAAAGTGAAGCAAACAAAATTGCTGCCACTGTGAAGATCTTACTAATTCACATTACTAGCTTTTTAATTTAACAACCTGCATAACTAAATGTTTTGCCTAAATATTTGATAACTTTGATATTACTTGTAAATTTTGTACCGTGTTTCTCAGAAAACATGACCCACCCCAATAATAAGCCTAACCCTACATTTTTTGGGGGTGGGCTAATTTTGCCCCTACCCCAAAAATAAGCCTGGGATGGGGTGCGGGGTGGGTGCGGGGAGAGAACTGTCCGGCTGCAATGAAGGCTTTTTGGCAGAGGAAAATGGGAAGGGGGGACTTTCCTACCTGCCATCCTTCCCTCAGTCCATGCTGAGCTCCGGATGGACGCACACGGACAGGCTCCTTTTGCCTTCAGAGGCCTGTCGGAAGGCATCTGCAGCCAATAACAGAGGTCTGGATCAATCCGGAGCTCTACTATTGTCTGCAGAGGGCTTTCCAGAATGCCCTCTGAAGCTGATAATAGAGTCTCTGTTAAAGGCTGCAGATGCCTTCCAGCAGGCCTCTGAAGGCTGGGGCGATGCATGCAAGTGGTGGTAAACTGCCACAGAAGATGGGTCAGCAGCAGGCTCCTACTGCCACTCAGCAGGTGCCACTGCCAGCAGGTGAGTGCACCTGCAATTTGCATCACGAAGAACGAAGTGAGGCGGTGGGTATGTGTGGAGGGCGAAGCAAGGTAGGGGGTGCGGAGCTGCCCCATGTGCTCTGCACCATCTTATTTTAAAACGCTTCAGCCAGGGCACCCATGCCAAGTTCCCACCCCCACC
>JANHFL010002824.1:316832-337884 GCA_032468155.1 Oxyrhabdium leporinum | reverse complement strand
GGTTTCCTGCCTAAGCAGGGGGTTGGACTAGAAGACCTCCAAGGTCCCTTCCAACTCTGTTATTCTGTTCTATTCTACCTCAATCTAAGAGCAGTAGAACAGCCTGCCTCCTGGAGTAGTGAGTTTTTCAAGCAAAGGTTGGACAGCCATTTTTTGAGATATGAGGTTTCCTGCCCTAAGAAGGGGTTGGACTATATTTCTAAGATAACTTCCAATCTCATTGTTTTTTTTATGCTTGTGGAACATTAAAATAAAATCAATGAATAGGATTGGCTGGAATCTTGTGAAATTAGTCAAGAGATTTGGCTATCCTTGAATGATATCTTGGGTATGATTGTAGATGCCTACTTTTTGAAATCTATATGAAAGATCATGTTATGGCAATAGCTGCCTGAAAAGGTTGTCAACCCTGCAATACTCTACCTTAAGTATTACCAAGATGTGGTTAAAGCAAAGCTACACAACACAATTTGGAATCTATTTCTAAAAAGCATCAGATGTAGTTGCCAGTTTAAAAATCCTTCCCTCTCATGTGTGTCCAGCTTTTCTGAATTTCAGATTATGCAGTCAGCCACATTCAACTAGCTGAAAATAAGGTTTCAAAATTATATAGTATATTGTTAAAGTCTCACACCATCAAAAAATAGTGCAGGGAAATATAAAGAAATTCTTTTACATCATGGGGGAAAAAATACATACACCTTCTTTGTTCACTGATGCAACCAAAACACCGAGGAGTTATTATAATGTGTAGTCCCTTGATACAGACTTTTATTTCATGCAAATTACTATGATTAAGAATCAAATACTTTTTTTTTCTTTTTTCACACATTACTTAATCAATGTGAAGTACTGTGTAAAAATTGCATCTCCTCATAACAGTGATTTTGACCAAGTCAAGTGTTGCTGCTAGAATTCTAATCCAGACTTGTGATTCAATTATCATGTGGAGACTTTCTAAATTCAAATTAAGTTTACTAAAGAAATTTAAAAACATGCTTAGTAGTATCAATATAGATGACTTGTGAGATACTTTCGGAGAAACTCCCGTTTGCAAGAAATGTTAAATATACTGAAAGGGGGTGGTGTTACACAAACCTTGCAAACAGGAAACAGGAAAATTTGGGTATTTTCATTAAGATTTATACCTATATGATAACACAGAGCTGATTCATGGATTCTTTCTCTTTTTTCATTTTCTCTTTCTTTCTTTCTTTCTTTCTTTCTTTCTTTCTTTCTTTCTTTCTTTCTTTCTTTCTTTCTTTCTTTCTTTCTTTTCTTTTCTTTCTTTTCTTTTTTTTTGCATTATTTGACTATGGAAACCTGTCCTAAAATAGTCTGCCACAAAGCTTGCCAGTGATCTTGAGCAAGTCATTTTCTATCCCACTTCTCAGGATTGATAAGGGTTTTTTTTCAAAAAAATGAAATTGACCTTTTTACATTGATCCCAGGCCTTATAGGAAGAGTGGGATTAAGAATGTGTAGTTTTTAATTATATAATTACAGATTCATAGAAATAGCAGAGATCATTTTACCATTATAGATAGTCCTCGACACAACCATTTGTTTAGTGACTGTTCAAAGTTGCAACAAACAAAAACAAATTGACTTACAACCGGACCACTCGCAACCTTTGCAGTATCCCCATGGTCATGTGATCAAAATTTGGGCACTTGGCAACCAGCATGTATTTATGATGATCACAGTGCCCTGAGATCATGTGATCGCTATTTGCAATCTTACAAGACAGCTTTTGATAGGAAAAGTCAATGGAGGAAGCCAGATTTGCTTAACAGCTGCAGGATTTACTTAACAATGGCAATGATTCACTTAACAACTGTGGCAAAAAAGGTCATAAAATGGGGCAAAACTCACTTAACAACTGCCTTGGTTAGCAAAGGAAATTTTGGGCTCAATTGTGGTCATAGGTTGAGGACTATTTTTGCAGTTTTAACAACACAGAACAAATTGATAATATTATTTACTATAATTTGGGAATTTGAGTAACCTGCCTGAAGTACGTTCTAGGAAACCATGGTTTAAAGTTTGAATGCAAAGGGTATCAAACACATGTTCACCAAGAAGCTTTAAACATATTGTCAACCACAATCTGTCTTTTTCAAATGAAACTAAGCTACTGACTTATCTTACAGAGTTAATGTAAAGATAATTAGTAAAATATGCATGCAGACATGAAACAAGTTATATTATTCTTTCTGGGCACTTAAGCTTACATAATCTTGTTTATGGAAATCATTAATGAAAAATGGAGTCACAAATAGTATCGTAAGTATTGGTGGAAAAATAGTTCCAACAAAATGCTTTTTTGCTTCATAGTTTGAATAATCAGAATTAAACACCCACTGAAATGAGTAAGTCAGTGTCTTTCCAGATGACCAGCTCAAGACGTTGTCCAAACCAACACTGTTGCAGTGTAACATACTTTCAAATTAAGATTAGAAAAAGTTCCTCTTATCAGCACATTTTTAAGCAATATTACATGGTATTGGAATTGATAGCACTATATTTTGCTCACTTTAGAAAGTAAGGAATATTAGAGCTTGGTTACAGACTTCCTTTCTTATAGACCAAGCTGGAAACAAGGAATAAGAATTCAAGAGTTCTGATTAATAGCATTTATTAGAACAAAGGTCACAGTTACAACATAAGAATTCCAGCAAGTGCCCTATTTTCTAATGGGTTGTTTATATCTGTACATATCTGAGTGGCAAAACATTTGATTTCTCCCACTTTTTCTATCCAACAGGCTGGAAGTTGGTGAAGGAATAGCAATCTGCATCTGTCTGTTGTTTTGATAACTGCCATTCCTATCAATGCAAGTAACTCTTGCATTTGTTGAATCCACTAATGCTGAATGGAAGACTTACAACCTTCAGAGTTCACCAATTAATTATGAACCTTATCATCTGACTGCAGGTCCCACCCCCATTTCACCTAAACACGTTGTTTATAAGTCCCAGGAGTGTCGTTTCCCCCCCCCCCAAAAAAAGTCATCCCCCTTCAACAGAGAGTAAGTAAAAGAGATGTTTGTTCTCTGTCCAGTCCTTTTGTTTGTAACTAAATGACTGTCTGAGAACATAGATTGTAAACAGAACTTTTTAGAACCCTGCTGGGTGGACAGTGAAAGGAATTGTGATTGAATGGGTGAATGCTGTTAACAAACTTTTATAGCTAAGCTCAGAAGAGGTGGGAAGGGGATGATGTAGAATCAATTGAGCATCCATGGGAATTTATTTCAAGGAGCATGGAATGGAACTTGGAATAAAATAGAGTTTCTCTAGAACAAATACCCTCCTACAGAAAGACAGAAAAACTATAAAATATCCAGTCATAGAATGATACCACCAATTATTCGTTTTTAAGGAAAAATTGGTTATGCTTGTACTGCAAGAACACAAGGAGGAAGGGCACAAACAAATTGGAATATCTTCTGAACAATAACTGAAACTACTAATAAATTTTGGGCCCGATAGAGCAGGGATCTCCAACCTTGGCAACTTTAAAATTTGTGGGCTTCAACTCCCAGAATTCCTCAGCCAGCTGGCTGAAGAATTCTGGGAGTTGAAGTCCACAAGTCTTACAGTTGCCAATGTTGAAGATCCCTGCAATAGAGTATCCAAGTGATGCAGTAAAACAGTCTCTATATCAGATAGTGAAAAATAAGAAACAATCTAGTCTCTTAATGCATATTTCTGTTTAAAAATTGTTTTCTTTCTTCCCTCATTTTTACTACAGGGCATTTGGACAGTTTTGGCTTCTTTTCACATCTGGGTAATATGTGTAATATATATATATATTAATGCTGTAATGATTGCAGTTTTAGTTGTAGAATACTGCTAGGAGAAAGCACATGTTTCTATTTCATGTAGAGAAAAATCATGCTATTCTAAAAGTCGCCTAAATGACTTTAAATTCAGCTCAAATTAGGTTTTTTGATAAACTTTAGTACAAAGGGGACTAGAGCAGGGTGTCTCAACCTTGGCAACTTTAAGATGAACTTCATTTCCCATGATTCCCCAGCCATCATGGAGCTGGACTGGAGTATTCTGGGACACCGGTCCCCAACCTTTGCTGGTGGCTCAGTAGGGGTAGGGGAGAGGGAAACTGGACCTTCAACGCAATGAATTCTGGGAGTTTGAAGTCCACAAGTTGAGCTGCACACATGCATTTGCACGCTGGCCCATTCTTTGAGGGGTCCAGTTGCGAATAGGTCATGGCCCAGTAGTGGGCCGCAGCTTAGGGGTTGGGGACCCCTGTTCTAGGAGATGAAGTCCAAACCTTAAAGCAAGTTAAAGTAAATTAATTGGAAATGGAGAGTGAAAACAATAGTTTTCAGAGAAAAGAAGACAGTGAATCTAGGAAGAAACTTGCCTTGCTGTGGAACACTCTTTTCCTATTTTATTCCAAAGCCTGAGAACCCTGAAAATCTATTTATGCTTTCCTAGGAGTAAGCACCAGTGATCATACCAAGACTCACATCTGTTCAAACCTGCAGAAAATTGTTCTGTCATGCAACCCTACCCCTATATGAAAGTAACCATGGGGGAATTATTTCTGTGTAAACATGATAGAATCAGGCTATTACGGTAATTTGGAAAGAACTGGTTCCTTTTATTTGTTGCCTTTTCTTCATTCACATAATTTGTCTCTCATTTTTCCTTGTCAAATATTGCTCTTCTTAAATCTTTGGCTAAATGCAAACGGTTCTCTGAAACATTTGTTTCATGATGTTTGCTACCGTTCAATAACTTAACATTGTTGGATGATATGCAGATAAGTTTGAAACAAAAATATGCACATGCAAAAGCAGTGATAATAAAATAGCTACAAGAATAAATATAGCCCATTATATAAGCCGCATACAAACAGAAGCAAAAATTAAGTGATATTTTAAAGCAATGAAAGAAATGCCCAAGAAAATAAGTAGTTCCTTATTTGCAGCTAAAAAGGGGCCCAATGTCGGAGCAATCTAGGGAGGGCATCCCAGGCATGAGAGACAACAAGTCTATACACAAAAGTATACAGTATATAAAACCAGGGATGTGACATTCTTCACAGTTCTTTGATGTGCTTAGACACATCATTGCAGGTTTCTTTCTTTTCTTCCCTCCCAAATAGGAGGTTTAGTAACGAGGGATTATCTCTTGATCTGGCTATAGCAACTGACCACGTTAGCAACCACATTGTCAAGGAAGTGTCCTAGATTGTGTCTGTGACAAAAAGTCTCTTACAGGAGGATGGAAACTAAATGAAAACCAGAACAGCTAAGGATACGTTCATGTATGCAATGGCTAGAGAATGGACCAAGAGCCTCTTTGTGAGAAACCACTGAAGAAGCTCCTGATTTGCTTTACTGAAGAAAAGTAGCTTCCCGACTCCTGTGTTATCTAATGCCACAAGTGAACAACATGAGTCCACAGAACTGCATGCTGATCCCTGAAGCCTTAGCCACATCTCCAGATCCTCCAGATGTTATTTTCCAATTTTAGTTTCAATGCGATTGTAAAGAAAATGTATTAAGGGTATGACTGCAGAATAATCATATAACCACATTTAACTTTGTATCTACCTTGACACTCCAGGAGGAGGAGGAGGAGGAAGAAAATCACTTTAATGTAAATTTCAGTTCAACATGCATGTCAATGTAATCAAACCCAATTCACTTTTGGATGGGACAAGTACATTATTTTTTGCAATATAATATTTGAATTATTATTCAGTCCAGAGGAAGTTGAATATCTAGCTGTCCAGCTGCGGGCAGACTAACATTTGTCTTCTTTCCTAATCTTGCTAAGAAACTGTAGCTTACAAATAGAACCTCTGTTCTGAAGGTTGCAGAGTTTAATTTGTGGCATTTCTAGGGACAGCTGTGAAAAGGGCCCTGTCCGAGACACTGAAAAATCTCAACCTGAGGTGGCCCAACTCTCTATAAGACATCTTCCTATATATGAGGAATGGTTGCAGGAACTGGGTATATCTAGTCTAACAAAGAGAAGAACTAGGGTGGCATGACAGCAATCTTTCAATATTTTAAGGAGCTGTCATACAGAAGAGGGTTTTGACCTATTTGCCAAAACACCTGAAGGCAGGACAAGAAGAAACAGATGGAAGCTTATCAAAGAGAGATCCAACTTAAAATTAAGGAGAAATTTCCTGAGTGTAAGAACTATCAGCGGGATGGCTTGCCTCCAGAAGTTGTGGGTGTTCCATCACTGGAGGTTTTCAAGAAGAGACTGGACAACCATTTGTCTGGAATGGTGTAGGGCTTCCTGCTTGAACAGGGTTTGGACTAGAAGACCCTCCCAACTCAGTTATTCTAGGTTAGAATACAGTTCATTTTGTTGCCTTTTTGACAGAAGAGGATTCCAATCAGGCATATATGATCAGAAATTTGTCAGATCTGATTGTGGAAAGAATTTAATTTCTTTTAGAAGGTGAGTGGGATTTGCTTTCCCCTCCTTTTAACATTTAAAAGGGGTGTATATAACAGTGCCAGGCTCTTGTAAAGGTATTGTTTCTATTCCTGGTGGCAGTAAGATGCCCAAGTTCACTCTTACCAGGATTCTATACAGGGGGTTGTTTTTTTGTTTTTGTTTTAATCCTTAGCTCCAGTTGGAAATGGACAATATTTTGCTACTCCACAGAGGGTTGAAAAGGGCAAGCTAAGATCCACCATCATCTATGGGACACATTCTCATTCTTTCATTCCACTATTATACCTGGCCAATAATTTTCTGCAGTGCTATAGAAATTTCCAAATCCTATTGGATAAAATATGATCAGCTGGAAAAGCCTGTATGTGCCCCATTCGGTCATTTTTAAAACCTGTTTGTTTATGAAGGGTTTTTTTTTATCAAGAGGAATCCTGAGGTGCTAAATCCTTCCCAGGGTGTTCCGAATGTCCATTGGCTATTTCTTAATTCTATTCAGTCTGAGTAATGTTTCTCAACCTCAGCAGCTTGAAGATGGGTGGACTTCAGCTCCCTGGGGAATTCTGGGAGTTGAAGTCCACCCATCTTAAAGCTGCCTAGGTTGAGACACACTGAGTTAGAGAGTGGTACATTTGTGTTCATCCTAAGCTTGTTGCTTTAAGGCTTGGGTTTCAAAATGTCCAACCCCCAACCTCCCTGCCACTAATGCCAGGTGAACTTTGTGCCTGTTTCATATTTCTCTCCAAACAGACCTGATAAAAGCATTATTGGCCAGATTCAAAAGCAAGCATAAAACCAGCATAGCTAATTTAGGCTAATTAGTATGGCGGAAGCTGCGCCTTGTACTTCAGAGGTTCCCAGGCCCTCCTGGGCCTCCACCTGATCGCCTTGTCCAGCAGCAAACCCAGGAGGCACTGCCAATTATATCATAACCTCTTCAAACACCAAGCCACTCCAGCTAATTTTATCCTATTAAACAGGCGGAAGGATTCAGAAGAAAGGTTCTCCCCCAAAAGCTTCAATTACCAGTTTTCCTGATTACCATCTTAACAATCCTATATGCTCGAGTTAAATACTTCTCTTTTTTTATTTGCTTAGTGTTGCTTTCTTCGTTGAGATGAAACGCGAGTATTAAGTGCATGTCTTTTCAACTCTAACGAGTGACATTAATAAAGAAATAGGGTGGGAGGAGGAGAGGGGGGGGAAGCTCTTTTCTTATTAGCATGATTAATCAAAGTCAAGTTTAGAAGTGTTCAAAGGCAAATGTGATCGGAAAAGGGGTGTAAACATCTCTGCGCATCTTAGCGTTTTCAACAGCCCAAGGTAAGCCCCAATAATATCTGATGTCTCAAGAGAAGATACATAAATAAGCAAAAGTTTGACAGAATGATGGTGGGGGCAAGGAAGGATAAGAAAGGAGAGAGATTACCGCAGCCCCAAGTGGTTCTAGTAAGTAAATCTGATAGTGTTAATAGGTATCAAGAGACATGGTAAATAAGACCATTCCTTTGGTTTTAACTAAGAGGCACCTTATCTGTTAGCCTGGCCATTTCCTGGAGAGCAGACTAAGTAGTGGATGGCTGTAATTGTCCCCACTGCTGATTTCCCAGGAGTCCATATTCCTGAAGCACAGATTTCCTATTGCAAATCATATAGCTGATCAATTATTAATTGATTATTTTGTAAAATTAGCATGTATAAAGGATTTGAATGTTAGAGTTCACATTCTAAAGGATAGAATCACATTCTATTTTTTAACTTCCTGTAATGATTCTTTGAGATGGACTTGTATTAATTTCACCTATTGGTTATTAATTTTGTACAAGATTGGGGTAGCAGGCTTATAGAAATTTCAAATTTATAACAGAAATATATTTGAACCAGGTACTCACTGGAAAATAACTCAGTTGTTTAACCATTTCACACAAACTTGCCTGTCCATGATAATCCTCAGTTGAAATAACATGAGAATGTTATCTAGGAGTGCCAGAAAATCAGAGGAATGCATGGTTCTGGAATCGAGCAATATTTCATTTCAAATCCATGAAATATTAGCTTTGGAGGCTGTATAGGCAGGCTTGAAGGTGAATGGGCAAAAGGGTTGTCATTTGCCCTTTGTGGGTCAGGAGGAAAAGGAGAGGAAGACTCCACTCATCCAGAAGGTGAGAGAAGGAAGCCATATGTGTCATGGTGTCACATATATATAATACAAATCAAAATTATATTTGTATATCAATAATTGTATGACCTTTGTAGATGCCAAATGCTACACAAATTATGCAAACGGCATGCAGTACATCACTTGTGTCACGATGCAAGTGGTGCAAATTATATAGCTCACATTATTTGGGTGATGATACAGATAATAAAGCCCTTTCCTAGGTTTGAAATCAAAGGTTTGCAAAGTGCATGAGATTGCAATGCAGCTTTCCTTGATAGTAGTGGTGGGCATGGGAACTACTCTTGTTCTCCAGTAGAACACTATTCTGGTTTGAATTAGATACATGTCAACTGCATTGAGGTTAGTCTTGAATAAAACTCTTTATCTGTGCGTAATCCATTGTAAGAAACAATCTTAGTATCTTCTGTTGTTCGCCTGGGACCCTGAACAAAACTCTGGGCCCTTGTATTGATTGGATCCAATTCTGTATTTGATTCTTCTTTTCTTGATTCCTTTTGGACCAGACCTTTCAGTACCTGGATTAGCTGTCTGTTGGATCATCTCCAAATACATTTTCTGCCCAGCCCCCTAGTTGATGTTGATTATTTCAGAAACTACACGTAGTCCAATATCTACTAAGACAGGATACATTGGGGAACTGTAGATCCTTGAGACTCAAAGTTCTCCTAGTGCTCACCTACATCCAGCAGGGGAGGGTATCAATCCTCTAGTTGATGTAAATAAATTCCTTTCTACTCTTTCAATTCTACCCTGCTGCAATAAACCCAGCATGACTTTAAATAAGTTGATGGCTCCAGCATCAGATATTTCCAAATCAGCAGGTGGGATTTACTTGTCACCTCTGTAAATTCAAAGCATCTCAACATTCAGACACCTCTACCAGTTCAGTCTAAAACCCTATTCAGAAGAGACTTGTTCCTAAATAATGATTCCTTTAACCCATGTACATATATCCTGTGACTTTTATCTTTGTTTTATTTACTATAAGGTCTCTAGGCTAATTACTATTAATCACATTTTGTTTTTCCCAGCCTATGTTCAGATTACAAATCAATAATCTAAAATCATGGTGGGGGAATGTAAATAGTAAGGACAATGATGTTAATCTCCTCTGACATTGTTACTCAAGCATGGGTGTGAAAATCTTATCTCCTTGTTTTTCAACCAGTATGACATTTTCACCTTAAACAGAATGACTTTCACTCCAGCTTTCTCTTTTGCTACCAGTGTTCTCTCCAGAATAGTCTGGCTCCTGAAAAACAAACAGCTACTAAGTAAAGTTACTAGCCAAGTAGCCTCATTCCTACGGGGGCCAATTTTTCTTAATGTTTTCTCAGAGCTTAATTTGTGAGCCTATTTGGGGCCAATCACTCTCTCTCAACCCAACCCGCCTCACAGGGTTGTTACTGTTGGGAAAATAGGAATGAGAAACAGTATTTGGTACATTTGCCACCTTGAATTATTTATAAAAATAATAAAGGTAGGATAACAATAAATAAGTGTTCAGGGCCATTAGAGAATTAGAGCTTACTTTGCTGATAGGACACAATATGGAATTCAAGAAAATTGTCTTGAAATGATAAGTGGAACATCAAGCATGGGGTGGGTTGCCAAATTCCTGGATACCAGAAGCTATGAAATGTGAGTAGCCTAAACCTGAATTATTGCTGTCCTAAGCTTAGCTGTCATCTCATTCAATCATCGTTGATCCCCCCACTGGTTTGCTCTACATGTATGACTTCCTGCTGTGTGACTTAAAGTCTCAGCAATGAAACTCGTTGGAGCATTCAAGTCGATACAGCACCTAACGAAATACAAGCCACCAGCCATTTATAGGAGTCCACCAAAATGGCAAGTCTTCTGATTTGGTCACAGGATGGCTAGAGATCATTCAGCCACCATGTGGTTACAAGTGTCAGAGTATTGGTCATTTAATGAAGTAGTGTCTTCTCTAATTGGTAATCATTCCTTGTTATACTAAGATTCTTTTAATGAAATGCATTTGAGGACATATTTGATCCTCCATTCACTTAGTGAATGCAATGGCTCACTAGACCCGTTTAGGCAAATCTGTCCTTCATACTGATGAGGAAGATAAAAACAACCCTTTGGGGTAATTGAAATCTAAGAGGACTTTTCTCCCCAAAGCCCAATATCCTGTCAGCCAAAATGGAAAGTAAGGACAAGAGGGTAAGCAATTTTTTTTGCAAACTAAATTTCTTCTTCCAGGACTTATTGTGTTGTTGAAGCAAAATGCAATTGGCAATTCGTATTTACCTCTCTTTTTCTTGCTATGCATTCTCTTTTCCTCCTGCTGCAGTTTGCAAGATGAAAGTCAGAAGGTATGATTGGATGACAGAATTTCAAATAAAAAATGCAAAGGGCAGAAGTTTTATATAGTGGGAACTATAACGGTAGGTGCGATAGACCTTGAGAGATGGGACAAAGAAATGCTGCCTAGGGAATGGTCAGATGAGGGCATAGTGCATAATGGGAGGAGAAAGAGGCTCAGAAAGACCCTCCCTAGCTTCTCAGGTTGTAAAAAAGAGATGGTGGGAGATTTGTATTCACACTTGCTAGTTACTTTAAAGTAGCTTTACTGTAGAACTCATTCATCTGATTGTGTTTTCTGTGTGATCTGACAGAAACTTCCAGAAAGCAAAAATGCAACAGCAAAAAAGGAAGCCAGGTGATATGCCTCATTCTAATTCATCCCAGCTGCAATGGCACATGAACAGGACAGACAGCATCCCTAGGCCACAGTGACCAATGGCAGCTCCCACCAATATGGAGAATGGTTAAGAAAGAGGAGCAGTGTTGGTACCACCCAAGGTTTGACACCTTAGGCAGCAGCCTCCTTGGGCTTAGCCTAAAGTCAGCCCTGCATGGAAGCTTGAATGCGGATAGATACAGGTTTTCTATGTGCATAGTAGGATGTTGTCTGTTCCCTAAGTAGGTTAAATATAATGTTTTTGCACATAAGTGGGATATCCTGTACAATGATGATAACATCAGTGGACACTTTTCTTTCTTAGCACAGGACAAGATAGTCAATTATTTAGATCTCCCCAATTCTTCTCTTTTGCTTGATCCTGATGAAAGAACACATTTTGTCAGGGGAAAAAAAGATTCTCGTCTATCTGCCATCTGTAGCCTGTGAATTAGCCATTCACTTCTCTTCCTCAAGCATCAGTGTGATTTTCTCTTCCCTTCTTTTCTCTTCCCTTCTTCCTTCCCTAACTTCCCTACTATTTACTTTTGTATTTTCGTTATATGCTATATTATAAAACAATACAAATTGTAAAAAAAAAGGTGGGGGCAGTGGGAATAGATGCAAGCTACTTTTGCGGGGTTATGGGTAGAACAAAAATAGTATCCTGGAATTTGCTGCATAAGAATTTGTACACACACACACACACACAAGTTAATAGCTAATTACCCAGGCTTATATTCAATACAGAGCTTGTCTATTCTCTTTTGTTTTCAGCCCAAAAGGTGAAAAAAAAGCATGAATGAACATTGAGGTGGAGGGGAGAAGAAATTCCTAAGAGCAGGTTGTTACCTAAGTAAGGAGCACAGGACTTGGCAAACACACACACCCATCGGGGTGTCCCTTTTAACAACATTAGCAATATAAAAGGATGAGTTTGGTGTAGTGGTAAAGGAATCAGGCTAGAAACCAGGAGATTGTGAGTTCTAGCCCTGCCTTAGGCATGAAGCCAACTGGGTGACCTTAGGCCAGTCACTCTCTCTCAGCCCTTGGAAGAAAACAATGGCAAATCACTTCTGAAATCTTGCCAAGAAAACTACAGGGATTCATCACAGCAGTTGCCAGGAATCAATACTGATTCAAAGGCAGACACAATATAAAAAAAAAATCTAATAGAAGCACAGGTGTTCTTTTCCATTTTTTTCTTACTTTTCCCATTGCTCATAAACAAAATACATTTAACATGTTTCTTCTGCCTCCCTTGTTAGCATCACAAACCAATTGTGCTGGGCTAATATCAAGAAGCCCAGCAGAAGAAAATGTGATGTAGAGAAAATGGGCAATTTAATAAAGATTGTTTATTTATTTTTCTAAACAGCCATTTCGCTGGAGAATTATTGTACAATTCGAGCATAATTTGGCAGGGAACGTTATTTAAATATAAATGGAGAAACTTGTCATTCCAAATAGTGTCTATGTCTTCCTCATGGCTGGCGATCTTCATAATTTTTAATAGTACAATAAACAAAAGATTTTCTTTAATGCATACTACATTCTAAACCACACACTGGTCAAAAGAAGATAATTGGGCCAGTATGTGTTTATTGTAATTTGAATGTACTTCAATTAACTTTGTTTCATATTTGCCAATTTTGGGGTGGGTTAAGAAAAGGAAATTTAAATTGGAATTTGTCATTTTTTATGGATGTGAAATTTGCTTTCTGTGTTAATAATAACAATGTACGATGCAGTAGTGAGAGAAGAATGCTGTTACAAATTTATCTTTTCTCAATGGACAACATTTTGTCCATGAGAACACTTCTGAAATGTACATTTTGCCGACACTGTATTCTCTTAAAGTTTGCTAGTTTTTATTTGCTGTACAACCTAGAACAATTTTTAAGGGAGGAAAGATTTAATAAGATATAAAATATAAGCAAAAAGAAGGAAGTTGAAGGAAAAACACGTAGATCACAGAATACATATATTTTGGAGAGTTTTCTATCAAAAAGAGATTTGCCTAGAAATTCCTCACTTGACTTCATAATCCACGAGAAGAAACATTTGATAGAACTTTAGAACTAAGTTATCTGCAAGGAAAGTATTTCTACTTAGTGGAAGTAGTATGGAATCGGGGAAAGAAAACTTTACCATATTAGAGAAAACTCACATTATGAGTGAGGAGGAAGAATAAACACTGAAACAATATGTTCTTCAGGAAAAGTCATGAAGAGGTTGGAGATAACCTTAACTATAAAGGTAAAGGAATCCCTGCAGGTTTTAATCCTCTAGTTGTTATCAACTATGGGTGTGTGTATGTGTGTGTGCGCGCGCGCTCATTCTGCTTCAAGGCCATTAAACCAGTGCTATCCAAAGACATTTCCACCATCATGCGGCCAGCATGATGTCATGGAGCGCTGTTACTTTCCCACCAAAATGGTACCCATTTATCTACTCACATGCTTTTGAATTGCTAGGTTTCATGCTTTCGAATTGCTAGGTTGGCAGGAGCTGGGGTGAGGACAAGAGCTCATCATCATGAACATGCACTGCTGGCTTTCTAGCTGACAAGACCAGTATCTTAACCACTGAGCCACCGTGCCACTGATTACCATAAAACCTGATTAAAATAAACTTTTAATAGTATAATGGTGCTTGGCAATGACAAACAATTTCTGGATGAAAGAGATGGTTACAACTTTGAATTGGTATTCTAAAGGAACAACAACACACAAAAAGTAAGTAACTTGAAGAAGGCCAAAGAGGGAAGGTATATAATGAAATTCTATACAGCAAAGATGTCAGCATTCAAGACATCTTAAGAGAATATAATATAAAAGCACTAGTACTAGAAGAGAAGGTTAAATCATTACTCCAGCCATTAAAAATTCATTACTGGAATATCTATAGACACACGGCAAACGTCAGAAATATCTGTGAAGGTCCTAACAATACTATGCTAGCAAATAAGATATCTTCTGGTTTTGCACTTTGAAGAAATAAGATGTCAAAAGTATTGATACTTTTGAATTCTGGTGTTGAAAATACCATGGACACTAAAACAAGCAAACAAATGGACCACGGAAGAAACCAACCCAGAGTTTTCACTTTCAGGCTCAATTTATCCTATTTCAGGCATATTAAATGAAGACTGAGGTCTTTGGAGAAAGCTCTAATGTTGAGAATGGTGGAAGGAAAGAGAAGAAGAGGATGACCAGCAGCAAAGTGGGTAGTCTCAGTTATAATAGCAGTGGAGGTACTGTTAGAAAAGTGAATGGATCAAGTTAGGGATGAACCATCATGGAGAAAATCTATCCATATGATCGCTAAGAATCAACAATGACTTGATAGCATGCAACCAGTCAGTCAATTTTGGGGGGTTGCTATTCTTCAGAGAGAATCTATAATATGTTTTCAAAAGTCAAAAAGTTCACTTACACCCGTTTTTAAGAAACACTCTTCCCTCTTCTATTTAACATTGATATAAAACTACTGACAGAGGTCACTCAGCTCTATATGTCTATCCAGATGAATAAGAAATGCCACTGAAATTCTGTCCCTATTCCTTAGGGTCTGGATGGGGAGAAACGGACTTAGATTCAGTGGTGTGCTGGAGCTGGCTCACACCAGCTTGCAAGAACCAAATGTTAAAATTTAGGGGAATTTTGTAAACTGGTTGATAACAGAACTGAGGTGTAACTTCTAGAGCACCATACTAGCAGTGTGGCCCAGCAGTGGCTACAGAGTCAGCAGAGCTAGTTCTTTCACATTTAAGACAGTTGTTTAAGACAAACAAAAGCTTATGTTCAATTCACCATCCCGCCAGATGTTTGAGGATGTAAAAACTGAACTGGTTCCAGTAAAATTCTATCCTTGATCCTGGACAGGGTTGGACTCCCCTATGTAGACAAATCCATAATCTGGGGTCCTCTTGAACTCACAACTGCTGGAAGAGCAGATGGAGACCATGCCCACGACAGCTTCGCACAGCTCCATCTTATGTATTTGTTGCAACCATTCTGGGACAGGGAAGATCTACAGATAGTTGCCCATGACTTTTGTTTCCTCCTTCCCCCAATTTGTTCTGTGCAACACTCAAACCACAACTGATCCAGAAAGGAGAGATTTGAGTAGTGATGGGCTTGAATTGGTTTGCTTATGTATTTCTGGGACATGCAATAATTGCCATTTGGCTCCCTGTTGCATTTCAAAGTACTGATTTTTTTACAGCCTCTTATGGCTCATGACCTGTATATTTGCAATATCACCTTCTGTAAGTGGAATCTGCTAATCTGGTGATCCATAACAGATACCTTACCTTGGGTCCCAGCCTCTAGGAAATGGTGCTATTGGAGGCCTGTGGTGCAACCCCCCCCCTCTATTTAAGAAGATTGCCCTTGAAGGTAAGGATGGTCCTGTTTCTGTTACCGTAGTATTCTGAAATCAGTCAAGACACTGCTTTTTTGGAGTGCTTTTTGAAACTGTGACATGTTTTATGGTTGTAGATTATGATTTGCGTTGCATTTGTTTAGTATTGTTTTTTTAATCCTCATTTAAATTTAATCCAAGTACTATAAAAAGGTGTATGGCCTGCTCAGTGTCATTTCTGATCAGAGTGGCATGCAAACCTTAGTAAATAAATAAATACACACATAGACCCCTACCCACAGGTTTATTGATTATGCCAGAGTGATCATCTGTCACCAAAAACATTCATTTTGCTGTTTCAGTACTACCAAAAGTTTATAGGATCAGATAGAACCTTTTTAGCTATCTGAGTCAAACAATCTCTGTAGAGAAAATACCCATTCTTTAAATTTTTAAAGGATAAGGACCTATGTTTTAATGAATATGATTTTGAGAAATAGTATATGTTAGTATGGAAAGTGCCTGAAGCAGCTTACACAGTCAATTCTGCTCACCTCTTGTGTTGCTTTTGGCTATTTCAGGGAGCATCTGAAATCCCAGGGGAAAAACAATCTTATCTCATACCACTAGAACCTGAGGACAAAGTAGAAATGTTATTTCCAGTCTGTTTAAGAGACTCAAAAGGAAGAACTTCTTTATAAAAAATCCAGCAGGGCAACAATGCAAATTGGGTAACCAAAAAAACTCAAAACACCCACTACGATAAACCACAGGGCTCAAGAAAATACTATTTTCTTCCTCTCTAAATCTGTCCCCCTTTAACAAACAGATCATTTCAGCAATTTTTCAAGGGAACTACAATTTTTTTAAATGTTCTGAGAGCTTCCACTGATGATCCTCCCTTGCACTATTGTAGGCTATTATACAATATAATTCCTTTTGATTGGCACCAACTAGCAGTCATTGTTTATTTTTTTCCCATAATACGTCATACAGGGCATCATTTCAGAGCATTCTGGGAGAGAAATTCACGTAATTCACTCTGAAATTCTGTCTCTGATAGAACAAGGAATTAAAGACAATGCTAAGGTTAGCTTTTTTGAAAAGTTAAGGAAGTCTAACAATAGAAACAGAACAGAGTAATGCTTTATCCAGGTAATGTCCAATATCACAAACCATGTGGAAGTTTTATTAAGCTTCCACATGGATAACAGAATTCTTATTTTTACTTATGTGTTCCTCAAGTCTGCCCTATAGAGGGGCAAAGGGGAACTGGAACTGGAATCCAATCACCATTTTATTCTTTTGCAAGAAAAACAAAAATTTTAATAGTGTTTTGAATTTTTGAATCATGTCCCTCTAGAAGCTTACCAAACATCAGTTTGTGCTGATCCATCACCATTTTCCCTTCTACCTTATAAATGTATTTCTTGTCTTTGTTTTCTACATCTCCACGCTTATGACTGTTACTGAATACTTAAAATTTATTGGTGGTGCTCTTGCAAACTGGAATTTAATTCCCAGAAGTGAGTGCTAGATAACAATGGTAAAAAAAAATAGCAACAATAATGCCATATGCACAATCATTTTATAAATAACAAATGAAGTGTATATGTTTTTAAAGGGACAGAATTAATGGTTTGTGTGGCGACTGAGTAATGTGCTCTCTTCACAAAACTCAAGTTCTAAACATCAGGAAAAGGAGAGTGAGCAATATCCTTTTTAATCTGTATACTATGTTGTTTCACAAGTCAAATGTCTATTCTATATTTCAACCCTTATAATAACAATTGTTATGTGTTAGTTTAAATGGGATACTCTCTCTCTCTCTCTCTCTCTCTCTCTCTCTCTCTCTCTCTCTCTCTCTCTCTCTCTCTCTCTCTCTGGTTTAATCTAAAGAGATATAGTTGTTGTGATAAATACAAAGGCCATTTTGGACCTGTTTTGATCCATGTCACTCTTGTGCAAAATGGCATCTCGCAGACTAATTTAAAATGTGGGGATAATCTTGGCCAGTAGCCTACAATATGCCACTTCCTTTCAAAATGAATGTTTTCCTCCCACCGCCCCCTTTTTATATGATTTGTATAAGTGAATGGGGAGGGTAAGAGTTTTACAGGAACATCACTAGCTTCTTACGTGCAAAACATAAAAATGGATGAAATAGCAAGATAATTAAATTAAAGGTATACAAAGCAAGCCACAAAAATACTATGATTTCCCTAGCCAGTTGGGTGAAATGATGATTTGCTGAGCTGATATCACTAACAGTAAACAAGGACAATTGAATGGTAGTTTCTAAATCAGTCACGTGGATCATCCTGGCTAGAGATCATATAATAGATGCAATAACATGGAGGTTAAAGTATCAAATTTGTCTAAGGCTTGTTAATAATAAAACCACCACAGACTCAGGCCAATGTTCCCAAACAGGTGGGCATACCTTTTTCAAAGTATTTTTAAGCTCTGCCAAAACAAAAAAGTTAGCATGCATGTACATGCCTCAGTGGAGTGTTCGAGTAACCTACAATTAAATTAAACATTACATGTTTAAAACCCAGCACCACCATGCCTTTATTAAAATCTCTAAAAGCTGGCAAGTTGACCATAGCTACAAATTCACACAGCCACCTAAGCCTGTTAATTTAGGAAAAGGTTCCATTATAAAAGTTAGGAGGGCAATAAGGAAAAAGATCACCCTGTGTTAAAGTTTCTGTTCTGTTTTTAATAGTCCTGCAAACAATAGGAACTTGTCCAAAATCTCCCAAACCACCAGGCAGGGGGCAGGATGTAGGGGTGTGTGTGTGTGTGTGTGCGCACACACACATACACACGCAAGGATGAAGAGCGAGACCGTATTCACTAATTATACAAACTGAAAAGATTTTACTTTGGTGCAAGTGACCCTTGTGATACGTTAATCTGTGGGTTGGTTTTTTTTTCCGCCTTGCTTGGTGCTGCCTGAAGCTTCTCCCCCACCCCTCTGCTCCCCACCTTCCAACTGTATGACAATAAAAGTTGTGGTAACAAAGGGAACAAAATGGGGACCGAAGCAGCCATGTAGCTTGAACACATGGCAAGCTTTTCCTGGACCCTTCCCCCTCTTGCAGTTGGCCTTTTGTGGGTTGAGATTCGGTATCCTGAAGTCAATAGGTAAAATCCAGCCATCTTAGCAACTTAGTATGACACTCCGGCTCTCCTCTTTTTTGCATTCATGAATAGTCAGTGAGCAGCAGACAAAATAGAGCTAATCTTTTTTGACAGAATTGTTCCATTTTAAAGGGAAGGCTTTGAGAAGATCAGGCCGGCATTTGCAGGGGACGAGGGGAACAAAGGGGACCAGTGCCTTGGCTGCTGTTCTTATTGTTTTACAAAGACACAATTACCCTCCCTGCTTTTCTTCGGAAGAAAGGAGTCTATTTGATCAGATTTGAGAAAATATTTTGGGGGTGCCGGAGGGGGGGGGAAGGAGCGAAAAGCTCACAAAGTCAGAGAAAGTGTGGCAGGGAAATCTTTCAAGTTATTTTGGGAAGCATTATTTATTTATTACACTTATATACCACCCAAGTTCTCTGGCCACTGCACAAATACATTCAGAGCCTAAATTGCTAAACGATGATTTCTTTGAAAAACAATTCTGCCTTCCATTCACGCTATTCAGGAATATTTGCTGGATTTTTTTCCTGCATGATTATAATAAAAACATTCTTCTCTTTTTTTTTGTTTCTTATCTGCTTCTTGTTCCTATTTTTCTTCCAAGCTTTTGGGGTCAATCTTTTTTTTTTTTTTTTTTGGGCAAAGAGAAATTTTGCATCCTTTTCCAAGCCGACCGAAACAGAGTGAGAGAGGCTTTTATACAGTACCATCTTCCTCTCAAGGTAATGGGGAAGGAGAGAAAGAGACAGAAAGACCTAACCAATGCATGGGCAAAACCCCCAGAAGTTAGCAACGTAGCCCATGCAGCTGCAACAGTGCATTTCAAATTCAGTTTACTCATAGGACGAGGGCTAATCCTGCCCCCGTAATTCCCTGCAGCCAAAGTCTGCCCCCTCCCTGAGTGACAGTGCAATGCAAAGACACTACCACGCTTATCTTGCCTTACCAGATGGCCGACTTGGATCAATGCACACATGCCACGATCAATGGGAGCGATAAAGAATTAGGAAAACAGTGGTACATGCTCCCAGAAAGCTTGTACACTGCATAATTATTTTATGATTCTACACATGGCTATATGTGATACTGAAGTCGAGAAGGAAAGGATAATTAGAGAGCTGGGAAGAATTTTCGTTCTGCACGCCATGTTGTCAGCAATTTTTACTCAGTTAAATTCAATTCTTTTTCCAGGTTGATTTGAGTTTTGTAAGTGTGGGTGCACTATACATCTGTATTTAACCATCTCCACACCCTCTCCCCCAACCCACCCATCCACCGGCACACACATTTTTTCCCAAAATTTTATTTTGAGGAAATTCTCAAAATAGGTCTTCAGGAGGGGTTGTTGTTGATTTAAAGGTACAAGTGACTGTGTGTGTGTGTCGCTCTCTCAATGTCTCTCTCTCTGTGGATGTATAAGCAACCAGTCCTAAAGGAGAGCAGCTAAATGCTTCCCAGAGGTTCTGCTTCAGATGAGATTGTATGTACTGAGGCACAAGGAAATCTGCTTCAAAGGGATCTGATCTAGGTTTCTGGGACTTACACGCAGATGGGAACTAAACTATCAGTTGGATGATGACCTTTGCTACATATTGCAGTGCACTTCTTGCAAAATGTTTTGAGAAAAAATATTGCTAGAAAAAAGGTATTCTGACAATAGGCAAAGGTGTTACAGAAGAAATCTGTTGCATGTAAATGGATCCAGATTTTGCAGATTATTTCATTCCTATTAAAAAAAAAAGCTGGAAAAGCAACATTTTCCATGTAATTATTCACAACATTCCCTGAATTTTGTATATGATATACAATTTTCTATACAGCTTTCTTTAAAACTTATGCATATAATTTTCATAGCATATTTTTAAAAATCTAAAGTATGTTTTCATATAATGCATTTCATAGATACAGAACACATATCTACCTATATACACTCCCAAAATTCTCATTGTAATTCATATTTTCTTAATATGCTATACTGTGCTTCACTGAATTTTTTTAAAGAGGGCAGTGATAGACGGTGGTAAAAATCTATGGCTTTTTGTTATCAATGTAGTTGTCATCAATGTAGACCGTGTTACTGTCAGCTATGTCATTTCATTCCTGTTAAAATCCATGAACCCTATTTGATGGGCATACTGATATGCTGAAATCTACGCATCTCCAATACAATTTACAACCTCCAAA